>VYZT01014061.1:0-17627 GCA_013400735.1 Pomatostomus ruficeps
CTCTCTCTTTTTCTCTCTCTCTCATTGTAGGACAGGTTAGGAGTAAGTATAAATATACTCAGAAAAATGTTCAAACACTGTTCTAACCTCAACAGGTAACAGGAACCTCATCAAACCTGTTTTCCTGTAGCTCTTAGCATCTGGAAAGTGTTGATTATTGTTTGTGCGAATCAGTAATTCTGATCCTGCTGATTGTGCACCTACTTGGTTACTGAGTGGAATTTGCTCACTCATTTGTGTCTATTTTGTCTGACAGGATTCATGGTTTAAAATCTGGGAAAACCCTAAAGGAATTCCGTGGTCATTCTTCCTTTGTCAATGAAGCTACTTTTACCCAGGATGGCCACTATATTATCAGTGCATCCTCTGATGGTACAGTGAAGGTAGGATGACATTTACCCTTTGTAAAGAACACCTTCAGGCTTTTGCTGTCTTGTAGCTGCTTTGTTACAATTCCTGCTGTCATTGGAGAAGGACTTGGGGTTATCTGCAGTAACAGTCTGCTTATGACTTTTCTGTAGATTTTGTGGGAACTGAGGAAATTTCCTACTCTGCTTACAGTCTCTTGCAGAGCCTGTCTCTGCTACATTAATGAAATGGGGACAGAAGTGGAATGTACACTGCCTATTCTGCTTTATTCTAGACACAGAACTGACTATGACTCCTCTTGTCCTATCATGTGGGGATTCCCTTATCTGAAATCGTTGCATATATTGCTGGTTTAAGTTTAAAAAAAAATTAATTTTTTAAAGCTAGTTTATTTTATTTTTTATACTAGGTTTGGAATGTGAAGACAACAGAGTGTTCTAACACCTTCAAGTCTCTTGGTAGCACTGCTGGGACAGACATTACTGTGAACAGTGTCATTCTGCTGCCTAAAAACCCAGAACACTTCGTTGTTTGCAACAGATCGAACACAGTTGTCATCATGAATATGCAAGGACAGGTATGTGATCTTACTGGAGTCCTTTCAAGTCTCTGTCATTTCAAGAATGCAGAAAACCTAGTTAATAACCTAGCCCCAACCCAGCAGGGTTAAACCTGATTTCTTGGATTTACTTGCATGACAAACTATTCTGAACTCAAGTTTGTAGAACACAGAAAGCACCTGAAGCTATGGCAAGATTTGTGTTCTAAACAAACCTAGTACTTCTTAAATATTTTTGCTCTAAACATGGTAATGTGCTGCTGTTTAATCCTGACAAATGGTTTTGGGGTGTGTCTTTACAGATTGTAAGAAGCTTTAGCTCTGGTAAGAGAGAAGGTGGTGACTTTGTCTGCTGTGCACTTTCACCACGTGGTGAATGGATCTACTGTGTTGGTGAAGATTTTGTGCTGTACTGCTTCAGCACAGTGACAGGCAAGCTGGAGAGAACTCTGACTGTAAGTTCTTACTTCTGAGCTTTCCCAGAGTTTTAAAGACAGGGGTGATGTAAATGTTAATTGTTAAGTCTATAGGGAGGAATCTCAGACCAAGGAATTTTTCATCTCTAGCAGATGTTGTGGGTAACAAATGAATTTCAGGACATTTGGCCATAGAATATTTGGTTTTTCAGAACCATTTAATTGCAAAAATTAAGGAAGTATTTACCCACCAAGCAGAGAATGAATTGGTTCAGACTTCCTTGAATGAGAGCATGTCTTGACCTGGGCTCCAGCTGATGGAGAATCTAAAGAATCTGTCAGATTTAAAGCTATTGGGTTTAAATTTGCTTTAGATTGAACTAAAGAGGAATACCAGCTTGCATATTTAAATTTAATGGGGAACACTTAGATGTTGTGGATTTCAGTGGATGTAAACCTTCAGTGAACCTTCCCTTGCCTAACACACAGGAACTGCCATGTCACAAAAATTGTTGTGACTGGAATTTCATGTTGGGGGGTATGTACCCCTGCTTTTCCTCTATACATAAATTAACCCTCAGCCCAGCTTTCCTCCAATTGTTTTTGAAGAGAATATTTCTCTTGAATCTGCTAAAGGGAGACTCTCCTAATGCATCTTTGTGCTTACTCTCTAGGTCCATGAAAAAGATGTCATTGGCATTGCTCATCACCCCCACCAGAACCTGATTGCCACATACAGTGAAGATGGCCTCCTCAAGCTCTGGAAGCCGTAGATTGGTTTTGCAGCAAGCTCTGAAGCATGCGTGTTAGTTCCAGGTTACTAGTGTTTGTGCTTTAACAAGGTCTAAATATGCAGATACTTGCTCAATTCTAAGTTCAGGTTTCCAGAGAATTACTTTTTTACCTGCCTAGAGTGGATTGATGCATAAATATAGCATCAGTTAATTTAATATACTTTTATTTTTACTAGAGTAGCTGAAGCAACTTCAGTGAGAGTGCTTTTCCTGTCTCCTGAAGTCCGTACTCTTCCTACAGTGTTTGTAGAAGTTCAGTGAGCCAGCAGCTATACACACTTAGGAGTGGTTGCTGACTTGCTAGAATACAATAAAATGTCTTTTTTTGTGTGTGTGTGAAATGTGGAATGGGAAAGCTGTTTCTTCCCCACTCCTGAAATAGGAACAGTTTCCTGGAATACAGATGAGGATACAGTATCCTCTGCTTGAAGATAGGGCCGTTTCTAGGCCATTGGGTTTTCTGTGTTCAGTTTTCACTATCAATTTTCCAATTATATTGGAAAGTAGTGTCACACAGCTGCCTCAGGACGAAGCTATTCCCCATCTGCCAGCACTTCCCACTATAGACTGTAAACTGCCTAATGTGGCAGTAAGATACAGTTGATTTTATTTGGGGATTTTTTTTGTTTTGTTTTGGTTTTTGTTTCGTTTAGGTTTTTTTTTTTTTTGTTTTACTTCACTTCCAGACTAAAAGGACTTATTACCGGGGCCCTCTTCTTGTAAATGCAAAATGTTTTCAGACCAGCTATAACTGAAACAGGCTCCAGGGCATCAATATTTGAAAACCTGCAAAAGCTAGTTTACATAGGCTGAGTTCCTAGTGCTGTGATAATACTTTAAATAATTATTTTTAAGATTTTTTTTTTATTTCATATGCCTGTGGTCCTAACTAAGGTTTTATTTAGGTCCCACAAGATGATAAACAGATACTTTCAGGCTCTTCATTTTGGAGCCCTTGATTTTTTGTTGAGAGATTCTGACTCATGTACACTTCTGAATGTACACCAGAATCTTCCAAAATCTGATGGTTTCTTTTCTAGGATGCAGAGAAATGAGGTTTTTCCTGTAATGATGAATCAAATGCATGTAGATTTGAATCCGCCACACTGTTCTATCCTCGTCTCTTGTAGAATGCTTTCCTAGTGCAGTAATCTTTCAAACAGTAATAACTTGTCTTTGACTTAATAAATTAGTTCCATTTTAACTATTTTATTTTGTCTGTGCCCTTATTGGTGTGGAGAAATGCAGAAAACATTTGCATGGAATTCTCACACAGCACCTTTGCTGCAACTGTGGTGTTTTGTTCTCTGCCTAGCTGTGATGTCTGAATTCCCAGGTTGTTTCTTACTTCCTTAGATACATCAACAGGGGTTTTTTGGGTAGTAAAAAGTGATAATTTTTCCTGCCAGAAAAAACAGAAGTATCTGACGGTGATACGTCTGACAAAGTCTGTGGACAGTTACTAATTCTGTGAAGGGAGAAGATCCTGACAAAATATTGTTAATACTGTTTTCCATATAGAAGAGGTGCTCATCCCTTCAGCATCTTTGTGACCCTTTACTGGTCTCTCTCCAATACAACTCTGTCCTTTTTGTATTGGAAAACCCAAAACCAGACATAGCATTCCAGGTGTGCCCTCAGTCGTGCTGAGTCGCTGGGAAAGATCACCTCCCTCCACTGCTGGCAGCCAGGACACCATTTGCCTTCTTTCAAGAAAGTGGTTCCTGTTGAGCTTGGTGTCCACCAGGACCCCCCGGTTCCTTCTCAGCTGTTTTCCACCTGCATGGCCCCTAGCATGTGCTGTTGCATTGGGTTGTTCCTCCCCAGGTGTAGGACTCTGCACTTCCCCAGGACTTCGCACTTCTCCTTGAATTTCATGAGGCTCTTGTCAGCCCATTTCTCCAGGTTCTCCAGGTCCCTCTGGATGGTACAAATCCCTCTTTTGCATCAGCTGCTTCTCCCTCCTCAGTGCCCTCTGCAAACCTGCAGAGGGCAGTACTGAGTACTGCCCTACAGCTGGACTGTGTTGCACTCATCACCACCCTCTGGGCCCGGCATTCCAACAGTTTTCAATGCACTTCGCTATCCATCTATCCCATACCTCAACACCTCTGCATGGGTCTTACGGAAGACAGTGCCATGGGCCTTATAGAAGTGCAGGAACACAATAGCCACTTCTCTCCTGTCATGTACCAGGACAGTCATTGCATTATAAAATTTATCCCTAAGCAAGACATTCCTTTGGTGAAGCCCTCCTGACAACTTCTGATGGTTTCTTCTTGATGTGCTTGGAAATGGTTTCTATATTTAGCTGCACCACTGCCTTCCAAGGGATTGGGGTGAGGTTGGCAGACCTTTAGTCCTTTGGATCCCCCTATCTTGCCCTTCTCAATGACAGTTGTGCCATTTACGTTCCACCAATTTCTGGGCACTTTTCCCAGTCACCATGATCAAGGATTGGCAAGAGGGGCCTTGCATTGATATCTGTCAGCTCCCAGAGCACTTGTGGGTGCCTACTATTGGGGCCCATGGTTCTGTGTATGTTCACTTTGCCTAAGTCTTTCCTGACCTGATTGTCCTTGTACCAAGGGGACATCCTCGTTGCTCCAGACTTTCCCCTTGATCTCTGGAATTCTCTAAGAGGTCATGTCACTAAGTAAGATTGAGGCAAAGAAGGTAGTCAGCACCTCAACCTTTTCCATATCCTGTGTAACCAGATGCCCCATCTAATTCTGTAAAAGCCCCATATTTTCCTTGCCCTTTCCAACTTCTGTACTTACAGAGGCCTTTGTTATCCAGTTAAACTTTAGCTTCCATAACTTCATCCCTAGATACCCCCCACATCACATCTGCTCCTCCAAATTTACACAGCTTTGGTTACACCCTCCAGATTATTCCTTTTTGTGTTTAGTTTAGCCAGGAGTTCCTTGTGTCTTCACAGACCTCCTGGCCATTTTTGCATGACTTCCTGTTCACTGAGATGAACTGCTCTCAAGCTTGGGGGAGGTGAGCCTTGAATATTAACTGGGTTTCTTAGGCCCTTCATTCCAGAGCCTTGTCTCTTGGGGTGCTTCCAAGCAGACCTTTGAAAGAGACTAGTCTGCTCCTCTGAAGTCCAGAGCTGAGAACTGGATTTTCATCCTAGCCCCTCTCAGGACCCTGAATTTCACCATCTCATGATCACTGCAGCCAAGGCTGCGTTTGACCTTGATAGTCCCAAGAAGCACTTTGGTTTTGAGTACGAGGTCCAGCAGAACACCTCTCCTTGTTGATTCCCCTATCAATTGGATCAGGAAGTTCTCACTGATGCACTCCATGAGCCTCCTGGATTATCACAGAATTGTTAGGGTTGGAAGGAACCACTGGAGATTACCTAATCCATCTCCCTGCCAAGGCAGGGTCATGTAGAGCAGGTGGCTTTTGAATGTCTTCAGAGTGGGGGAGTTCATGTCTGGTCCAGTGCTGTGCCACCCTCAAAAGAAGTTCTTCCTCATGTTAAGGTGACCTCAGCTGCTCCTCATATGCCTTCCCCTCAAGGCCCTTCACCTTCTTTGTTGCCCTCATTTGGACGTTCTGTATTGGTTCAATGTCTTTCTTTTACTGTGGCACCCAAAACTGCCCCCAACTCTCAAGGTGAGGCTGCCCCAGTGCAGGGCAGAGTGGGACAATGCCCTCCCTTGCCTGGCTGGTCGTGCTGTTCCTGATGCCCCCCAGACATGGTTGATCATGGCACACGGGGCAATTCTCACCCATAAACTCTCAGCTTGTTTGTCCCTTGGTAGAGCTTAATACATTCCAGTTGCTCTCTCACATAAAGAGAAACTCCACTACCTAGCATCTCAGACCTTTCTCTGTCCTATCTAAAAAGGACATACCCATCCATGATAATATTCCAGTCACATGAGCTATCCCACCATGTCTCAGCAATTGCATGACATAGATCATGGCCCTGTGAACGCACATGTATTTCTAGTTGTTTATTCTCTGTGCTGCATCTATTTGTATACAGACACTTCAGGGATAATTAAAGTATGCCATTCCCTAGAAGGGATGTGAGAGGATTCACCATAGCCATAAGCACCCACAATGTGTTTTTCCCTTTGCTCCTCAACTTCAGGGGCAGCCAGGTACATCTGTCTCTGCGCAATCATTGCCATTTGGACCCCGCTCCTCGAGCTTTTCATTTTAAAGCCCATCTCACCAAACTGGCCAGCCTGCTGCCAAAGACTTTCCTGCCCTTTTCAGCCAGGGGACCCTATCTCCCCATAGCAGGCTAAAAATCATAAAATCACAACCCACTGTTATAAAAGCCAAAACCTTCTCGATGGCACCAGCCATGAAGCCAGACACTGATCTGCACAATTTGTCTGCCTCTGGCTGCCCTGATTTCTCTGGAAGGGAGGACAGATGTGGGGATGACTTGGGCATGGGGATACCTTGGGATGATTTTCACCTGCCTCACCAGGTCTTTATCATCTTCCTTGATCTCGCCTATTTTTTGGCTTGTGTGGCGTCATTTGTACCCATATGAAAAAGTGATGGGAGTAGTGGTCCACAACAAGTCAGAGTCAGTTGCCTCTTGGCAACACCATGGATCCCAGCTCATGGAGGGTAGGATACCCTGGTGTCTTTGTGACTCTGTCAGGCCAGCAGATGGACAACTCAGTGCCCACTACAATCACTTGATGTTTCTTTTTTACAGTAATCACCATGTGCTGCTGGTGAGGTTCTCTTTGTTGGCCTTGCTCATGGACATCTAAAGCCTTTAAAGCAGTAGATCTGCGGTTTTGGTCTGCATGTTGGGAGGGTGGAGGTTGAATTGGAGCCCTGCTTTTGTGGGTCACCAGGCTGCAAGATGCCTCAGGCTCAGTGTAGCCATTGTAGGTCTGTGGTTCGGGACCCATGTATCTATCTCTGTTTCAGCCCCTCTAATACTGCATAGCCAGCTGACTGTCTCTTGTCATTCAGCCACCTGCCAGCTGGTCATCCACACTTTGTGCAGGTACCAGGCTTTTCTTCAGGAGAAGTATCTGGGCATGCATTGGAAGTTACCACCTGTATTGACACCTCCTTCCTCACCAGTTCTGTCTGAGTGGAAATATTAGGCTTCTCAGGGGCTGTCTCAGTAGACACAATGGCCTTGGCTCTGGAATGCCCACCAGTATAGCAGAGACCTAAAGCACTTATCTGAGCTGTGGATCTACTATTATTAATTATTATTATTGTTATTGTTGTTATTATTGTGCTGTGTTTTCCTGAAAGCCATTTACAGGGTAGCTAAAGTCCCCCATTCTTTGGGCACTGTAACAGTGCTCATCTTACCCCCTAAGAAAACAATGAGCCTGGCAATTGTTTATGTGTGGTTTTGAAAAAGAGTGGCTTAAATCAAACCTCACTTTTTTTGGTGTGCTTTCCTAATGGTCTGAGCAGGAATCAGTCACAAACATGTTTTCCCAGGTGAAGCTGCTAATGAAAAAGTCATAGGGCACATTGCTTGCTTGCTTGACCTTGCATCACACTGCAAATTCAGAGCAGATTTGGGATGACTTGAGTATACACCCCTGGGCTGAGCCAACCTCTTCCACTGCTGCTGGGTAGCAGGTATTCAAAACTATGGGGAAGAGAGGACCTGTAGTCTAAGGGCTCTGAAAGCAGAAGCAAGAATGAGAGCAGGCTCTTAAATGAGTCTGCCAGTATCAGTTTCACAGCCACCCTGTTTTATTGGAAAAAAATAAAAGTCCTAAATGCCTGGTGCACAGTGAAAACAGTAATTGTAACAGACTAAACTACAAGCTTGATCTTATTAATTACGTGGTGTTAAAGCACTGGAAGTTATTGCAAACTCAGTTCACAATAGGTCAGATGATTTACACTGGTAGTTACAGAAACAGCTATTTTGTGCTACTGTATCCTCAGTTACTACGGGTGTCCATTCACTTCATTTCCTCAAATTGGAAACTGTATCCCACATAAAGCAACAACTCAAAAAATTCTTACTTCATTTTCAGTGGCACAGAACAGATCTGACTGCTTGCTCTAACTGCATGATACCCAGAATATCCCAGAAGAAGAGAGGAGCTTGGAAGACGCCATACCTTGTACTTGAAGCTGTAAGGACTGTCTACTTCCTGCTAGCTGGTGCCATCCAGTGCTTTTTGCTAAAAGCTTACTCTACTGCTGCCAGTATTTGTTTGGGACACAGATTCTGTATCCCTAACAAGCTCATTTCAAGGCGCAATAGTAACCTGGTGCTGTTCCTGCTGCCCTTCCTGCACTAGCAGGCGCATCCTTCCCTGGACTGCTCTGCTAAGGCTTCTAGAGGCAGCTTCAGCTCAGCCGCCCTCCTCCTGGAATCTGGACCTGGCCCATCCTCTGTGGGGTCATCAAGTAGGAAGCAGAATTGTCCACGGCCTCCAGAGGAAGTCAAGAACATGACCTCAACTATGCCAACGCAGCTGTGGGTATGGTGAAAGGAAAACTAGTGTTCCTGAGAAAATAAGTCTATGGAATGGGTTTTTTTAAATATAATACAGTCATCTGAAGCAAAATCATGTCCCACTGTCATCCTCAAGGCTGTGAACGGAGTGTTGTTTGTCCTTGCTGTTTTCATCTAGTGGTTACGGAAAAAAGCAAGGAAGGAGCTGAAAAGCAGTGTGTTTTGCTGATAAGCGCTTAAGTCTCAAGCCAGTTGTGCAGGAGTCAGCCGTAGCCAGAGGTAGACTACTTTCTGTTTCTCTCCTTGACTCAGGGAAACCATCCTAGTGATAGAGCACAGGCACCTGCAGGTCACGTTTTTCAGTTCACTGATGAGCTCACTCAAGTAGAATTTGGAAAAACACTTGGCCTACAGAATTTTATTTCTGTTGAGAAAAAAACCAAAAAAGTAGGCGAAACATGCAGGTGAAAGACCACAGTTCTGTAGGTACCTGAGAGAGACTACATTTGAGGTACAAAACCCATGGTATACCAGCTGTCTTTATAACATGTTACCTGTAATGCTTAGATGAGCTAGAGATTATTTTACCCAAGAGCTTCCAGATACTCGTTGCAACACATGTACTGCCACACAGCACCTACTCAGATGAGTTCTCCTCATGACACTTTTGCTTCAAAGCAGTCTGAAAAGCATAAGCTCTGTCCCAAGCCAGATGGTTGAGCAAGACTAAATTACCACACTAGAGGTTAAATCTGGACCTGTCTTCTCAGCAAATTTTCTGAAAGAAGGTTTTTAAGATTTGTGAATAGCTGTCTAAAAAGAAGGGGGTGGTGTTTTTAAACCAACATCTGGTCTAAGAAAAGAGGCAATGAACAATTTTGTAATTATATCGGAAACACTTCATCTACAATAATTAGAACATTCATACAGAAATTTCAAGTCAGCTTGAAATAATGCACATAATACACGAACTTCAAAACATCCTAGATGCATTGGTTGGTTGTATTCACTAAGCTCCTCTTCTGCAGGATCACATACACCCACTAATAGGGCTGGTACTGCTCTCTGTAACACACCACTGAGGGGTGTCTGATTTCAGTAATCAAGGTGGAAATCAAGCGTCACCTAGCAGCAGTCTGACGTTCCCAGCCACCTGTGTGCTGACAAAGCTTGGAGGATTTTACCAGCGCACAGTAGCGAAGGCAGCTCCAAGCAACAACTGGCTCCACAGGCAATGTGGCACAGGACAGCAGCTGAACGGGAGTCACTGATGAAACCAAGCAAGCTCCACATCAAGCTCTGGGGTCAGGACCAGTGTTGGCACAGGGACGGACTATCTGACCTCACATGGAATAGCATGGAAATCTTGGGGATTGCATGACTTTAATGGGCCTGTGACGACTGACCACATCTGTGTCAGCCTCTTGTACCATGTGGTGGCATTAGAGCCAGTCCCTATATAACAAACACCAGTACAAGCCCAAACATCGTTATCCTAATTGGTACAAAACTTAACTACATCTTACCATGGATTATAAGTACTTGTGCATACTTTATTCACAGAGTATAAGATCGAAAATTCCTAAAAAGCACACCACAGAATCTTAGTTTAAGCCTGGGCAATTGCACACATACAGGCATTACAAGGTTTGGAATAAAAGACAAGCAGGTAAGGGAGTTTTCTGGACCAAGAGGCAGGGGTGAAGTGCAGTCAACTTCATTTGAGCTTGCATCTTGGAGCTTTATACAAATTGCAAAGTCAGTTTAATTACTTAGTTTATTTCTTTACGCTTTTAGAAATAACTATGGCTGGATAGAACAACAAATAGCAGAAGGTGAGGGTGAACTGCTTGTAGTCCTTCACTCATCCACTACTGCATACAAAACAAGCATCACAAGTTATTCACTGGCCCATTTATGATGTCTGGCACTGAACACCACCTCTAGGCTGATGTTCATCATCTTCATACACTTCTCCATTATAGTGGTGTTTTCGCTTTTGAGATGGATCAAAGTCCACTAAATCCACCTGTTCCATTTCCTCAGTTTCTTCTATCTCTTGCCTTGCAGGTAGCAGTTTTTCAAGAAGGGACAGCTTATCTGAGGAGAGGAAGCCACTCTCTGGGAAGATGACCTGCAATCATCAAGAACTAAGGTTACACAAGTCTATCTGAACTGGTCTTTTTTTAGGTCAAAGAGGCCTAGAGATTAAACATCTGCCAAAGTCAGCTTTGTCATCATAGATGACTTACATTCAGAGCTTAAAAACTTAACATCAACATCACTAAGCTGTTTTTTAATGCCTGCACAATGTTAGCTTCTAACTCTGGTAACTGAATCAGCACCTTTCTTCTGCCTCAGGCTGCCCTCTGGAATCACCCACAAACGCAATGTACATACGTAATATAATAACACATACAACTACGTATTTATATATATAAAACCAAAATGTCAGTATTAGAGATATGGCTAAATTTCTTCTAAGCCATAGCAGGCAGGGCCTGCTGCTATAGCTCTCAGCATTAGCTTCTCCCCAGAGAAGAAAATCAAAGTTTTCCAGCCTACTCTTCTGCTCCAGTGCAGAAGTCAGTTACTCATCCATCCTTCCTACAGGACAATAGAAACTAAAGAGTATGTCAAGCAAATGGAAATTCACAAGGCTGCTGAAGAAACTCCTCTGGTACCTAATGTACTTTGAGCACATAGTGTTCCAGAAGTTTTCTCTTTGTTCTGAACTGTAATTCTGTTTGATGGATTGCATGTTCTCACCATTGTAAAGGATGAAGACCAAAACAAGGTATCTGGTTACTGGTATCTCTTCGTGACTGAGGTAGGGCTTATTGGTTAAATTTTGGATAGATGTTCAGTCCTGAAATGCCGTGGAAGTGAGTTGATTCACTTACCCTGAATTCTATGATCAGACGTCCTTTTTCATATGGTCTGCGATAAATTGGCATACCTTCATTCAACACACACTTAATAGCCCCATGCTCAACAACCTGGCCTAAAAAACCAAAAAAATTACCAAAAAAGGAAGGGATCCAGGCAGGCAACAGAAGCAGTTTTAGTTATAATTCCCTTCTATATTTATGTAGCTTTCTACATTGTGATTAGGCAACAACACCAACATGTAGTAATCTAACAGGAACTTACTGCCTGGCAGCATTTGAGTAAAAAAGCAGATTGATGTCTACATTACATTCCTGTAACCCTGTTATGCTTCCCAAGGGAAGCATACTTACAAATTTATTAAGTGCTCCATCGCTTCCAAGGCTGAAAAAGTGCTTTTGAGAGACCCATGGCCTTCAATTCTCATGAGATATCCTCAGGATACAAGTAAGTCCATGAGGTAGGGTCTGTTACTATGTCATGCAAAGAGAAAATTACTGCTGACTGCTATGCAAATACCCTTTTTTATTTTAAGACTTGTACTGCAAAGACTAGGGCAGAGAACTTGATACCAGCACACATCCCTTTTACATCAAGATGGGAGGTTTCTGTTCCTTTAAATTTCCAGCTTACATTCACTGTATGCCATGACTTCTGGCAGAAAGCAAACAGACTCTTACCAGGATGGGATGTAATAATAATAGTTCTGTTATCCAGCGTTGTGATAGGCTTTTGAAAGCCACACAGTGCTTCAACCAGTTGAATATCCATAGACAGAAGCAGATCTTCCTCTCGTCTAAGACAGAACCAATCAACAACAGTCACAGTGAGAAACAGTAAAAGGATTTTACCCAACCTCAGTATTTAACTTGGAAATTACAGTAAGTTGTAATTGTAACAGAAGCCCGGGCACTTAAATAAAAAATACCAAATATTAATGTAGCTCTTCAAGTAATTACCAGAATGATATCCACCCTGAGAGCCATTACAATCATGTCAAGCTATCTAAAGTGTTAGAAGTATTTATTGAAAAGAAATAAATATAGCAAGGCCCACTTGCATCCAGTGTCACTTCACTGCTCCTTCCCAATTACAAAAAAATATCTCAGCCTCAAACACTGAAACTGGGACAATTCCTTCCTATGTGTAGATAAATACCTTCTTAATTGCACCAGCTTGCACTATGGTCATGTTACACTCTGTAGATTTATTACCAGGGAAATTTGAACAGGTGATGGCCACTCTGGGTAATGAGATAATTACCTTTACAAAGTACTAAGAATTACCTGGAATAGATAGTGTTAATTGCTTTATTTCTGTTCTGACTTCAGTATGGTAATGCTAATGATTGTCTACATGTTCAAAGGCTACAAAATCCTTCAGCCTATTCAAAGAAGCACTCACACTGTTTTAAAAGTCTCTGGTAGGAGACTTTAGCAAAAAGCTACTCTGACAGGAGAGGAGGAACATCTCACTTGTGTGAGAGCAGAACCTCAGCATAAACCCACAAGACCAATAGTATCAAGGGTTATCAAAGGACACTAGAACTGAAGGCAGTGGGCAGAAGGATAGACAAAAATAATCCAGCAGAACTGTGACTTCAAGTCCCAGGAAACCATGAGAACAGTTTGGCATATCTTGATTCAGTGTCTGGTTTCACTGGAAGTTAAGAAAAATCAGCTGAGTAAGCTTATCCAAAGCAAACAGAACTGATTCTTAACCTGTGAGCTCAGTGTTCCTTGGCACAGAATTCTGGCACCAGATTCAAGAGCCCAGCACCATACATGATAGTCAGGCAGACCAGCTGCAGGTTTCCCAAGAACCTTTGGCTCACTGTTCCTATTTACAAGCACAGGGTCAGTGGTTGGTGTTGAAACAAGTAAGTGCTTTCTCTAAACCCCCGATTCCCTTGTAACTGCTCTGAACAGCAGCAGTGAGACACCAAATGCAACACATTTCTGCAAGAACATCAGGGGTGCTTTTAGCTGGACCAAAATGTACTGGACAGGCTAATTCCACAAACACTAACATGAAACAGGGAGGTGTGCAACACCAAGCAGTATTGCCTGGGAACACGAAATAGTTGAGATGTGGTCAGTACTACTTGAGTCACTTTTGCTTTCACAATAAAAAGCAGATAGGACCAATTATCCTGCCCATAGCACTCAGGCAGGAAATCACGTTTGACCAGAAGGGTGCATGCTGCACTGAGTAAGTTTGTCCTAAGGAAGATCCATGAACACATGTGCACACACCCAAAGTTTTTCATGCCTTGAGGCCAAGTGGACATCAACTGCCTACACTAGATGGCAATTTTCTGAGCTAAGTAATTGAGAGTAAGGCAACAGTCACAAATATTCAAAACTACTAAACAAAATTTCAATATTTCACTGAGTTCTTAAAATAAAAGATTTGTGAACTGTTAGCTGTAACTGTTTTTGTTTGCCTTCTATCCCCTTCTGCTGCCAAAGCTCACAGGAGATTACCTCATGGTATTAGAACACAAGTGGCCAGACTAGTTGCACCAGAATTCCACCAGCTCGGTGCTCCTCTGACCACCCAGACAAACTCACAGCTGAGTGCCAGTCACATGATCCTATCTCCTGACACTTCAGTACCTACAAGATGAGTGATAAACAAGGAAGCATATGGAAAAACATCACAGGAGATAACGGAAGAGGATTCGAGAGTCTTCACCTTGTAAATACAGAGTGGTCTTTTTGATCCAAGACAATAATAATGTCCCCTGGCTCCAGACCTGGCTCTTGATCCCCTTCACCATGGAATGTTATTTTCTGACCATCCTTCATTCCTATTGCAGAAAAAAAAAAATATTTTTCTTATTTTTAAGATAAAAGCACCAATAAAAAACACTTCTATAGGTATGAGCTGGTATCAAGATATCTCTGGATCTTTAACTAAGAACATCAGGATCTTCCCTTGAAGCATTTGTTTTTATTTTTTTTAATCCACTCACTTTTTCAACAGATCTTAGTGGTGCTAACCTGAACTTCGTGTTAAGTCTCAAGACCATCAAGTTTAACTGTTCTGTCAAAAGAGCCACCAACATGAAGTCCTGGCAAGAAATATCATCAGAATAGTCCTCATTATACACACGAATACAAAAAGAAACGCTGTGTACAAACTGCATTTTGACAGCAATTGACCAATCAGCTTCTTCAGTTTTCTAATTGTGTGGCACATGTCCTTATAAAACATCATCTTAGTGCCTGTCAAATCCAAGAAGCATTCCCCATGGACTGAAAAACCTCCTGTAAGAAACTAATTTCACCCACACAAAAAGTCTATCTACCAAAAATACTAGCTTCTTTACGCTAGATCAGTCTCTTTTCCCTTCTTCCTAGAAAAACATTCTTCTTGTGAAACTTCCCTGTTCAAAATGTCATTAATATATCCCTAACAGTCCTTGTATATACTATTATTGTAGGATTTCCCCTACAAATTTAGCTCTTATATACTGCAGTTGCAAGTGATAATCCTGAGCAAATCTATAAAAGCCATGTGCTTGTCAGCTTGACCTGTCTTAAAAGGTGCACTGCTCCAGAGACTTCCCCCACCAGCTTTTGGGCAGCCCCCTCAACAGAGATGCATCTGTCACTCAACACTGTCACGTTCACCCATCGCATTGAGGGTTTGTGTGTTGAGTTGCATTCTGCCAGGCAAGGAAGTGGCATCTGTGCTGAGTAGCACTGTCAGGGTTGTGCAGCCAACGTATTTCTAAGCACGAGAGGCTTAGCAGTGTCTCTGCACCCCATCACTATAGCAGACCTGGTTCCCCTTCACACTGCAACACAGCAGAAGTGATCGGAGTCTGCAAGTTTTCACTGCAGGCAGTGAGAACTGATTAGGCTCCCTGATCCCAAACTGGGCTTAGAGGAACCTGAAAAATAATTCACTGCTTACAATAATGCAGGTTTCAGAATTTATTCTTAGTTATGTGCCAGGCTTTAGAAGTGAATAGAGAGGTAGCCCACCTTCCCTAGAGACAAGTCTACTTTTTTAAGGCAACAACAGGCAATTTTACTGCACATGTATTTAGCAGTGTTACTCACCAAATCAACACCACATGTTTGCTAAAGTTTCAGTTTTAGAGCTGCAAAGTCAGTCAGTACATCCAAGTTCAATACGTCACCTCAGTAAGACACCTCACCTTTGTCAATGTGAACTTCTAGGATCTTCTTCTCCCTCACAATTTTTCTGCCATTGCAGCTCTTACACCGGTCCTTGGGGCTAATACGCTCCCCATGCCCCTGACACTCCATACACACAGACTGGATTTGTTGCACCATTCCTGGCCCGATCTGGTGAATTCTGATCTGCATGCCTGTTCCCCTGCAATTAGGGCAGCATTCTACTGCACCTTTCTTACCACCACGACCTGAGAATGAAAATTGGAGATGGATGGTTATGCGCTACCAGGAAAAACCCTAGAACTTTAGAAACATCTTTTGTTTAGTTTCAGATTCAACATTACCTTCACATTTGTCACAGATAACATTTTTCTGCAGTGCAAGTTTCCTCATTGCACCATTGTACATATCTTCTAAACTTACTGACAACTGGTGGACCACATTTTTACCTGTAAAAGAACACAGATATTTACTCAAGTATAGAAGCTTGGTCTGCACATCTCCCTGTCAAGTCACGATAAACCAAATCTCTGGGTTTTAACATCTTGTTTCAACACAGCTTTTGTCTAGTTTTGCCGGTATTAGTCAAAATCTCCTTCCCAGCTGCTGTTATATTAGGCAACAGCTGTAATAGCTTTGACTGGTGTCAGTGAAAGCACGAACAGTAACAGCAACGGAACACACAGAACCTCAGACATTTAAGTTCTATAATGCAGGACTCCAGTTTTAACAAAGTCACTGAACAGGTCTCCTATAAGTGACAGACTCCGTCTGCAATCTCTACTCCAGCACTTTCTTCCTCTCACTAGGTGACTTTCTGGAACCAGAAATGTATAATTACTTTTTTACGCTCAGGAACCACTCAGCACTTTAGCTGCTGTACGCTTAGTTTTGCAAAGGATGCTGAGCTCTGTGTTGTTAGGAGTACTTTGACACAACACTCTTAACACTTTGATACGAAACATTTTTTCTTTCCTTTTTTGCCAGATCTGCACTAAGAGGTGATGAGGTCAGCACTGCTCTTAACAAGTTAAAAGTTTTCCTAGTGTCATTAAACTGGAGCTTAACGTTTCTGTATCATTTTATTGCAGCTTCAACCTAATTCCACTGTACAGTGTAGGAACACAGAAAGGTTTCATCAACTGTACTGGATCTTGATCTCTTGTTTAGACAGTTGCTTTTAGACACTACAATTACAGTAGCTTAGTTAACAAAACATTTTAAGCTACCTTACCCTTCCATTTCCTATGCTGCCTGTTAGCAGCTGGGCTTACACTCAGCTAAAGGTTCTCCAAACACAGCATGTGGTTAGCGATTAACAGGGAACAATGCACAAGAGATCGAACTACCACTGTACCAACCAAACGCCCTTCCTTGTGCTTCTAGGCGTTAAGGAACAACAATTTCGAGATTAAACCTGTAACTTCACTTTAATTCTGTTTAAATTCTTACATCTACGGCATTCTCCTCAGAGAATCTGATCCTGTCTACCCCCGCCGACAGGTTACCTCGCCTCTCCCTCTGCATCCTGCCTCCGAAGAACATATCGAATATGTCCATGGGTGAACCGAAGCCGCCGCCGGAGCCGCCCTCTTTGATAGCCTGCTCGCCTCCTTTATCATACAGCTCCCTCTTCTTCGCGTCCGACAGCACTTCGTAAGCCTGGGAGATCTGCTTGAACTACAAAAAGGACAGCCACCGGCACTCAGGTACCTGCAGCACCCTCGGCGGGACCCCTGCCCGGCACCCCTTCCGCCCGCTCCCACCACCCCGGCCCGTCCCGTCCCGCCGACCTTCTCGCCCTCATTGGGGTTCTTGTCCGGGTGGTACTTGAGAGCGAGCTTGCGGTAGGCCTTTTTCAGCTCTTCGGCGGACGCGTTGGGCTTCACGCCCAGTACATCGTAGTAGGTGGTCTCCTTCACCATGGCGGTAGCGACGGCGGCAGCAGCAGGAGGCTCCCGGGGCGGCGGGCGCAGATCCCGCTCAGCGATGCTCCGATCCCGACTCTTCTGG
>VYZT01014061.1:17637-33803 GCA_013400735.1 Pomatostomus ruficeps
AATCAGCGCCCGCGCCCGCCTCCCGCATTGAGCGCGGACCCCACCCCACGCGGGCGGTGGCTCCCGCCCTGCTCAGCGTGTGCCGCGCGTCGCGCCTGCGCGCCGGCCGGGCCCCGCCCACGGAGACACCGAGCTGCACCGGGTATGGAGCGCCGGCCTGGCCGCCGCCTTCCCGGCATCGCTCCTCGCTTTTCCCCCCTCACCCTACGCGGGCCTGGCCCCACGGGCGCACAGGCCGGCCGGCGGCCCGGCCCGGTCCACGCCCCTGCGCCTGTGTCAGGCCCCAGCGCCCACCAGCGTTGCGCGGGCCTAGTGCGCCTGCGCCGGGCTACTCGCAGCGGCGGGAGCTGCTGCGTGGTCACGTGGGAGGCGCACTGCAGCAGCTGATTGGCTGCGCCGGCGGCAGCGCGAACGGCGCGCGCGCCGTAAGGGGGTTGCGGGTACGTCTCGGCGTTGCTATGGGAACGGGGCCCGTGGGGGTGGGGCTCGCAGGGATGCGGCTGCCGTAGGGACGCGTGCGGTGTGTGTGACAGTGCCCGTGTTGCACTGGGGACGGGGCCTTGCTGGCCGCCCCGATGAGCTCACCACCGCAGAGCTGGGAGCTGCCGAGCGCTGGGCAGGGTTTTGCGGTCCAGGGGCAAATTAGTGTAAACCTGAGGGTTTCATAGCGTGGTTCGTGTGCTAACTGTTGCTGGATGAAGCTATACCGACTCTCGTCCCCTCTTGTCTTCTGCTGCTCTCTGTTATTTTGGTGGTTAAGTTAGTCTCTCGCATGAACTCTGATTCAGTGATTCACTGGGAAGCAAATCACACTTTTTTCTGGGTAGGCTTCTCTGTCAGATGAAACAACCAATCCAATTGATTTTTCCTATATATGGTTCATAGATGTGAGAATGTATGGTAATGTAGGAAGGAAAACAGGACTGCCCTTTCAACAGCAACCTGCTCTTAGATTATGCAAGTGCTAGTGACATGCTTTGCCTTGAATTTCAGAAACATGAACCGAGTTAGCAGAATTGCCTCAGCTAATGGATGGGCTGGCAGCAGAATTCATGGACTCTGTCCCATGGGAAGGTGGCCTATCAGAAAGTGGCGTGTTGGTAACACACTGTTTATTTTGCTGTATAGCACAGTGATGCGTGTGTGCTGGCTTGTGGGGAAGGAGAAATGCACTCAGCGGGTGAAACTGCCACACTTGGAAGCCGTGGTAATTGGGCGTGGCCCAGAGACTGGGATAACGGATAAGAAGTGTTCACGGCAGCAAGGTAAAGTGGTTTAGCTCAAATCCTGCTCTCTGTGTGCAGCTGAACCTCATTCCTCTGTGTGGTCTGCGATGTTGCCTGGTTCTTGAAGTCATCAAGCCTTCTTAATAAGCACTTACAGAGATACCTGGGACCTAAAAAATCAATGTCAGGACATCCACCTCCATAAACTTAAGTGTTGAACCTTAGTGTGAGTTCCCAGGCCCACAGTTGTATTTCACTGCCTGTACCCCTGCTTTGTGAGCAGCGCTTCTTCTTCCTAGTATTCCACCACCTGATATTTAGCATAACTTGTTATTCTATACATAAAATTACATGATTTTGGAAAACATGAGAATACCTGTTATCTATACAATACTGCACATCATTCCTGCCTTATCATATGTGCCTCTGGACACAGTCTTACTTTGTGCCTTATTGTCACAGAGGGCTGGTAAGAGTATCAAGAATGTGTAAAAGACATCAACAGAATCCACCTTAATTCTGAAGTAATAATTCAGAACTTGGCTCAGTGTGTGGGTTGGCTCTGTTTTACCCGTGGTCCTGGAAAGAAGAAATGAGGCAGAAATATTCTTGGCATACATTCACAAAGATCACCTTCAGAAGGAAGCAGATCTTCAAAAAGAGGAGTGTTTTCTGCACTGGGTGGTTCAGCAGAGTTCTTTTTATTTACGTTGTTTTATGACACTCTGTTCTTTCTTTTCCAGTTCAGTTAAAAGCAGACTGTAACAAGGGGTATGTCACAGTTAAGCAGGTATGTTTTTATGTATGGATCTACAGTATTTCTGATACTTACTGGAACACTTGTACTTAACTCCACAAATGCTCCAAGTGATGATTCTGATCACTGGGTCTGAAGGACCTGAAGCTTCCCTATCACCAAGGGAGATTACAGCAAGTGGCTTGCAGAAGTGAACGTTTTTCTTTGTGCACCTCAATGAAAGACTGCACTATTCCTTCCAGATATGCTCCGGTCTAAGACAGCCAGACTTGCAGCATCAGAGAATGCTGTTGTGAATCCTCAATCCGTTCTTTCAGGTGCTGCATTTGTGAGGTTTTGGACTTCCTCCCCTAAACTTGCTTCTCTTTCTTCTGAGCCTTAAACTTCCTAAGCTGAGGCAGCCTTTTGTTTAAGGTTGAAGTTCTTGTGTTAATGGGACTCCACAGTTGTCGAAGGTTTTTGTTTGGTTGGCTGATAGAGCCAAAGATGAGGCTACTTTTGGGAAGGGATGGGATGTGAGACAGCATTGCAGGCATGCGCATGCTACCAGATGGATGGATGTAGGCCTACTCCCTAACACTTGTGAAGCCCAGTATCTCTGAGATAGTATGAAGAGAAAGATCTCTGGTGCTGGTGTTTGTGTGTGTGTGTGCCCACAGCATCAGCCTGTGTGGACAACACAACACAACACAACACAATGACATGTTCTGTCTACCAAGGGGAAACGTCTTCTATCAAAATGCCTCCAGAGCCCACTAAGCACAGGCACCCCCCTGGCATCTGATAAGATCTCGGACTTTTTTTCGCAGAAATCAACCGTCATCATAATTTGAATATTGTGTTACTGGGATCCTAAAACTGGGAATACTTTCTGGTGATGGGTGCTAGCATGTTTTTTCTACCTGTTGAAGAGTTGCTTCCCAGGTGAGAGGTGTGTGGCACAAGGTTCCAGTGCTCAGTTGTTTGATACCTTGTTCAGCAATGGGAAGCATCCTTGACCTGAGTGAAACTGCAGAACTGTAGACTAAAGAGATGCTGGATGGAATCAGGTGTGTGCTTCACTGGAGTGAGCACCAAGTGAAAGGTATAGTAGCATCTTGTGAAGCATGCAGGTATCGCAGTGACAAAGCTAAGGAAACACTCTCTGACAGAGTTCATCAACCACAGGAGAGAGATGGTTTCCTAAAGCCTATTTCATGCATAAACATTAACCAAAAGCATTTTGTGGAAGACTCCTGATTTTCCTGGGGTCACCCACATGATGTAAAATCCATCTATCAAGCAATCACTGTAGGTTGCCTACTCCACAGTGCAATTGCACTAAAATAATTTACCAAAACCAGTATTACTCCTCAGAAATAGTTGCTGCTGTTACTAGTTGTTTAATAGGGTGCTGGTTTGTGGGGGAAGTGCAGCACAAGTGATGCTGTAACTCTGTGGCTGCTGCAGACCCCGGCTCCCTGTGACACTAAGCCCTGAGGTTGTGTACTGACAAGTGTGACTGCAAGACTGGGACAGAAACAGGTATCTACAATGCTAGACTGCCTGGTGGTTGAGGTGGACAGGGTGGCCAGTGAATACAAAATGCATTTGCTTTCCAGGATAGTGATATTCCAGGAGAGTGGAGCAGAAGTTGGCAATTCCTCTTAAAACATCATTTTCTACTGTTTTTTCCTTTTTCTGCCTACCAAAGATAGGGGTCAACCCAACTAGTGTTGATCTTGTGAATATTGGCAAGGATGAAGTGGTGAAAATGAAGCCAGGCCAAGTTCTCCATATTGTGAATAACCTTTACCCCTACACGGTGCAATTTGCTGAAGAGTCTGGGAAAGTTGTTCCAAAATGGCTTTGGAACAACTTTTCAAAAGCAGACAAGATGCCACATGAGGGAGAGTGTGAGAATGATGATACAGAGCTTGTGCCCAGAAAAACGATGAAACTGGAGGTGGTGGATACACAAGGTGGTTCTACAAATCCCAAGCTAAGCAACACCAGTGTATCTACACATGAAGGAACTTCAAGCAAAAAGGCAAGTGTGTTGGTATTAATACTTGTGCTGTTTCTACTGGGGTTGTCTCCTCCATGAGATGACATGGTCTTTTACTTTTGTGGATTCTGCTGATGGGAGGCATCTCAGGTGAACACAGATCCTCAAAGTATACAGAGCATGAGAGGTGTTATATGCTCCTGTCATTGCCCAGACCCTGGGAAAGTTACTTGGGACCCATTCTAACCTGACCTGAGGGTTAAGTGTGTGTGAGGGTACTTCCCTTTAGCAAATGAGGATTTAATCTCTGGTTTCAGCTGCAGTTTCTGGTAGAAGGACAGTCTAGATGAGCTCCATTTAGCTGGAGTCACTCGAGGATACTGTCCTGGCTCTTGAATGGTTATCTAAAAGCAAGTGCACAGAGAATGGAACAACTTGAGCCTTTTTTAAAATTTTTTAATTTATTTTTTATTATTTTTTAGTTTGTTTGTTTGTAATTGCATGCGACTTTTTTTCTCCTCCTGCTTTGTTCATTCCATATGGCAGGACCATGTTTACATTAGTGAATGCTACCGGCCAAAATCTTTGAAAGGGAGCTTTAGCCCTGTGACATGGAGAAAATAAAGGATCTTAATGCATTTGGAACTAGTACAGTGCTGGAGGAGAAGGCACAGAAATGAAACCCCTCAAGACAAAATTTTAGTCTTGAGTTGCTGTGAGTTAACCACTTAGTTCATTTGTGGACTTGGCCTAGTTATATTAGGGCCAGATCTGTGGTGGAATAAGCAGGGAGACAACGATTCACACTGTTTCCCTGCCAGCACTACAATAATGTTTGAACATCTTCCTCTCTAAGAATGTGATGAATATCATTGCTGATCTAAACAGACAAAAATCTATTTTGAAAAAGGTGCACTCGAGACACATCTTCTATTGGGCGTTCAGTAACCAAGTTAAGAAATAGCTTGTGTTGGCTTGATCTTCCTGTGCCTTTCTTGTTTTCTCTACAAGCCACTGCACAATATAAAAAAATCAGTACATCTAAGGATAAGGCCACACACTACAACTACTTTGTTCTGTGCAGAGCAGTATGGGATAGACAGTGGATAATGGAGGTATTTGTTCTTTCTTTGGCCCTTGTGATCCCTGAAGCAGAGGGCCTTGTGCCATGACATATGCAGGCAAATTATTAAATTTCAACAAATTTATAGCTCCCTGTTGTTAAGTTTCCAACATTTGGAAGATTAATCTTTTCATCTTCACAGTACCTTGTCAAAAGTTTTCAAAAATAACTCTTTGGGGGCAGTTGGAGCAGGTGTGTTGGCATTTTATAGAAGGGAAATAATTCATCTGTCTTTCAGCTGTTATTGTACTGTTGTATACTAATGAATGTTCTTTACTGAATCCCTTAAAATATATAATTGAACACTTAATTGCCTTATAATTTATTTTTCCCATTATATGCTATAGGAACACTTAGGACACTGGAGTCAGGGTTTAAAGAGCTCCATGCAAGATCCAAAAATGCAGGTGAGAGCCGTATACTTGCACTTTACAGTAGATCCTGTCTAGCAAAGCTAAATGAGCTTTCTTCTGCAATTTGCTTTAACAATCGGGTTAATCAGTGGAGGCCTGCATAAGGACTGAAATGTGCTTGCATCTCTCTGTAGTGACATTAACTTGGGAGTCTCTACTGTACTGATTTTGCAGAATGTCATTGTCTTAATTATCTTTGACCTCTCTATACGGTGAGAGTTGGCCAACAGATTTCAAAACGGTTGATGGGGGAGCAGGTGAGCCATGCAGTTGCTTTGTTTCCTCAGGGAAACCAACTAAAACAGGGTTGTCATTTGCAGCTGCGCAAGTCACAGAAGTGCCCATTTTCCAGCAGTCAGCACTGCCTTGTTTCTCAGTGCAATTTCCTGGTTTCCAGCAAACTCTTAACGTTCACACCTTTGTGTCACTGACAGGATCTGACCCCTGGCCTCACTGGGCCCTTTCATGTGATGATCACTGTCAGGCTGAAAATAATTTAGAATCATAGAATATGTTGAGTAGGAAGAGACCCATCAGGATCATTGAGTCCAACTCTTAGCCCTGCACAGGACATCCCCAGAAATCACACCATGTACCTGAGAGTGTTGTCCTAATGCTTCTTGAGCTCTGTCAGGCTTGGTGGTGTGACCACTTTCCTGGGGAGCCTGCTCAGTGCCCTGCCACCCTCTGGGTGAAGAACCTTTTCGTCATATCCAGCCTCCGTTGCCCAGCTGGCGATGCTGGGCCTGATGCCCCCCAGGACACGCTTAGTCCTCCTGGCTGCCAGGGCACTGCTGACTCATGTTCAACTTGCCACAGACCAGGACCCCCAGGTCCCATTCCATAGAGCTGCTCTCCAACCTCTTGCTCCCCAGTTTCTCCATACGTTCAGGGTTGCCCCGTCCCAGGTGCGGAATCCAGCACCTTCCTTTGTTAAACTCCTGCCCAGCCCTCTAATTTGTCCAAGTCTCTCTGCAGGGCCTCCCTGCCTTCAAGGGAGTTGACAGTTCCTCCCAATTTAGTGTCATTGGCAAACTTGTTTTCTATTCCTTCCATTTCTGTGTCCAGGTCATTTATTCAAATGTTGAAGAGTACAGGGCTGAGGGTGGAGCCCTGTGGAACCCCATCAGTGACAGGTCACCAGTCTGATGTCACCCCATTCACTGTAACCCTTTGTGCCCAACCCATGAGCCAGTTCTTCACTTAGCTGATAACTAAACAGAAGGCTCCTATTTCTTGATTGATTTTTTTTTTCAGTTCAAGTCTGAAGTGTTGAACTGCATAGAAGTATAGAAGAACTGGATGTCATTTTCCTAGAATTGTCAGCACTTTCAAATGAGTCTCTCTATAGGGGATGATGAAACTATGGAAATTCTTGCTTACCTTTTAAACATGAAGCTTAATTTTCATCCCTGAAGCAGAATTTCATATAATACTTACCAAAACAGGGCTTTCTTGATCCAAAATATAAGCAGGTTTTAAAGCTGTTCCTTTAATGTTAGACACAAATAACTGTTTATGACTGAAAGTTAGCTTTATTAGTTGTCATTTCAATCTGAATACACAAACAATAAAACTCTTACATTTGCTTTTTAATAAAATATTAAATAAATGGCAATATTTCTTTCTTCTGAAAAGACTTGAAAGTGATCCTGTTCCTACTGGCTGCAGGAGTAGAAATTAATACATGTATATAAAATACCTTGCTGCTGAAAGGATCAATTCTATGATTTGTGTACCGATAGAATTTTAATCTTCCTTCCAGGAGAGTAATACTGATCAGCTCTGTATAGAAACGTACAAGAATAATTAGCAAAGGTGACAAAGACAGCATCCATCTCTCATCATCAGCTGCACTGCTAAGAGACCAGAGACATAATACACAGTTTCTGCGTCACAACCTGACAGCTTTTCATTGCTGGGTTCTCCCCACTGTTCTCCACAAACTTCCCAACCATTTCTCTTCCTCAGCTGCATTGAATTGTTGCAGAAGGCAAAACAAAATGAAAACAGGATGAAGGGCATGATAGACAGGAATGTGTTCTCCTTCTTGTGAGTGATCTTACAAAGAAGCACACTGGGTCAGATGAACAGAAATAGCTCAGACTTGAATGTTTTTATGTTTGTAATGCTGGTGGAGGTCTGCAGCACATGGCTGGTTGCATGTCTCAGATTTTTGTGTTTCACTCCAGATATCTATGATGGATACGGCAGCCCAGTGCATTCGTACGTGTTCTGTATTGAGCACAGTGCTTTTTTTTGTGACTGCAGAGCTTGAATGTAGTTTGGTGGAAGTAGAGTTCCCTGAGCCTCACTGGTATCTCAGTCCAGGTGATTTTCAAGACTTCATATCCACCTGGAGCTATGGTTAACTTACTGCAAAGTAAGATTAGAAAGCTTCTTCCTTTTATAAAGTATGTGAAAAAGGATGCTGGAATACCTCTCCATAGCTGCCTGGTATATGTCATGGAAGAGGGTACTTATCCTGGAGCAACTAAGTTCCAGCAAAAGTGCTCCTTGGATAGCATCTCTTCACTAGATACAGTTCTTATAGGAATAATACATTTAACTTTCAATGAGAAAGTAATCTAGTTATGTGTTTTTCTGCAAGGTTTACAAAGATGAAAAGGCTGTAGTCATCAAGGATAAATATCCCAAAGCACGTTACCACTGGCTTATCTTACCATGGGACCCCATTTCAAGCCTGAAGGCAGTCACCAGGGACCACCTTGAACTCCTGGAACATATGCATGCAGTTGGGCAAAAAATGATTGAGCAGTGCCCTGCTAGAGAGAGCCTGGAATTCAGACTGGGTTACCATGCTATCCCCAGTATGAGGTAAGGTGTAGAGGAGTCATCTGGTGGAGACACTGTGCTTCCAGTTACATGGATTTAGGGCTAAATCCATGAGGAGATTTGGCATTGCTAAAGAGCAGGCAGTCCTCCTCAACACTACAGACAGCTTGGTGTGCAGTCCTTTGCCCCACACTGCTGTACAGATCACAATGGATGACATGGGCATCCTTGGCCCGGTGGGAAATGCTTGTTGGGCTCCTCTGGCAGAGGTTGGTGCCTGGAGCTGTGGGATGCCTGTGGTCCAGCCCCAGCAAAAGGGGCAATGCCGAGTCCTAGGGCATTTCCCTCCCAGGGCACCAGTGTGGGATTAGAGACTGACTCCTAGAGCTGTCCAGTCCTGCCTGATACTGAGCAAGGTTTTGAGTCTTGTGTGTAAGTCCAGACCTCAGAGTGTCCAAATGCTTGTAGATACTGCAGTCATTTGTTCTCTAGTTCTTGAATGAACTTGCACATTTCAATGAGTGCTTTTGGGCACTGATAAGGTCCCATTCAATAACTCTACAAATAATAAAACTTTGTTAACACTGCCGTCTCCGCATTTTTGGAAACTAGCAGGAATAGAGACTGTAGTGATGGGCCAATGGAATATGCAGACTAGTGACCCTGACTGTTTAAGTGAAATGCTTGGCAAGAGACAGTGCTTCCGGAAAAGACAATGTTTATTCTGTCACAGGGTTAGGACTGACCCACAAGGCTGGCACTCTGCTGAATCATGTTTGCAACTGATACAACTTTGCAAAACAACTTTGAGCATTAACCTTCTTCTCTCTCATTTATATTTTTTTTTTCAGTCAGCTGCATTTGCATGTAATCAGCCAGGATTTTGATTCTCCAGCCCTGAAAACCAGAAAGCACTGGAATTCTTTTACTACAGACTACTTCTTAAACTCTCAAGGTAATGATTAGAAAAAGTATTTCATAATATATAATCCTGCTTGCAGGTTCTGGCTTTGGGCTTCCAAAAAAATGTGTAAGTCATACATTTTATTGCAGTAAGTGAAAGGTATTTAATTTATGGTTTTGGGGAGTAGCACTGGGTAAAAGTCAACAAATTTTGTGTCTAGTTTAAATTAGAATGCAGCAATGACATACTGTGCATGGGAACCAGTGCATAGAAATGTGCAGTATCATGTGTTTCATGATACTACGTGGTCTCAATACCTCTGGTCTCTTATTTTTATCCCCAGATGTGATCGAGATGGTAAGAAGCAAGGGAAAAGTGATGGTGAAAGACCATGCCTCTGAACTTCTTAAACTTCCCCTCAGATGCCATTGTTGTAAACAAGAGCTGTCCACAATCCCACAGTTAAAGGAACATCTTAGGAAACATTGGCCAAAATGATTTTACAAAAAATCATCTTTCGACTTGTCTTTAGATTTAAAGCCAACACAAAGACTACAAAATGTTAATGGAAATGTATATTTGTTAACTGGAATGACAGATTATTGTAGCCTGGAAACAGCAGCATACTAATTTAGTAATAACTTTGACAAAAATCCAAGCCCTCTTCTCCTTCTCCACTAAAAACATAAATAAAGTGATTTCTGAAATCGAAACTTTGTTTGCAGCTTTGTTGTGGTACAGTGACACTAACCTGTAAGTGAACCAAAGAAGTGCTCTCTTTGGATGAAAGGATTTTTTTAAGTTCAGATGCTGAACTGAGCCCAGATCTAGGTTTCTAATAAGAGAAGAAAGAAACAATGATTTAGAGGTCTTTCTCTTGTTGTTTTCTGCCTACCACTGAAGTTTTTCATAAGTGTTAATGTTGCAGGCACTGGTGTGGCTGACAGAATGCACTGTCAGTGTAGGGGAAGGAGCAGCAGGATCATCCCCACCTTGCTGTGCCATTGAAAGGCCTGGCAGTTCCGTGCTGCTGAACTGCCCCTCAGCTGTGGAGTGGGCTTTGCCCTTCAACAGGGGGCCAGGACAACCACTGCTCAGGCTCTATGTGGGGCAGCCAATCTCTTTTGGGTACAAGGATGTATTTAAACATTTATATATAAAATACCTGTGTAATTCACAATGACCAGCTTTACTGCTCCCCAGAGTAATAAACTATTAAGGTTTGCAGTTGTTTGTCTGCATATGTTGAGGTTGGTAAAGAAATTGTGTGGTTTAATCCTGCCCTGTTTCTTCACATCAGGATTTTAGTGAGCCTCGGAACCATTTGGTTGTTGTAAGATGTGAACTTAAAGAAGCAGCAGAGGAGTGCTAATAAAAATCTTTTGCTGAGTCCAGAACTGGTTTGTACAGTTCAACTTCATATTAAGCCCAGCTTTGACTTAAGTAAGATGCTGTCTGGGTGAAATGGCTTTCACTAAAAGTGCTTTTGCTATACAAGCAAAATGCTGCTCCTAACACTTAATTATACATTCTGTGGGGAGAGGGTGTCCTCTTCTTCCATTCCCCCCATGCAGCAGCATGTTGCTATGCCCGCTCAAATGTGGCAAATAGTAAGTTGATACTGCTGGAAAAGAATAAAGATGTTTCTGTCATAAAATTGTCCCCAGAAATCTGTTCTTTTACCTGGTGTGCAAGAAACCAATCCACACAGAGGGTCGTGTTTATTTCATGCCTGTGCAGCCACAGGCGCTGGGTGGTGAATCCACAGAGCCAGCACACCCAGTTATAGCCAAGCAATGTAGCCGAGATATTTTCAAGATACCTAAGTCTGCACTTACCTGATGTCTAAATACCTGCCTACTCAATAGCTTTTGGACAATCTTCTGCCTGCTTCAATTTAAAGGTACAATGCGTTTTGAATTTACTGTGCATGTTCAGTGGGTAGGATTCTTCATTTGGAGGTGGGTAATCTAAGCTTTAGAGATGTGGTTTTCACATTATAGTGAGCTAAGGTCATCTGAAGGATGCTTTTTTAGCTGACATGGTTAATTTCAGTAAAACATATGGAACATTGCCAAATGCAGTGTCCAGTGTCTAATTCAAAGTTTCTGTTCGTGTTCTCTACTTGTTTCAAAACTATTCTGCAAGACCTTGCCATTTCCCACTTTTCCGGGTCTTTAAAGTTTTTATTGTTCTCCTATGACTCAGTGTGCAAAATCTTTTCTTAAGCCATTCATCTTTCACCAGAGTTGGGGACAGTAAGGTGAAGGGTTTGCCATGGCCTAATTTCAAACACCAATCACACTTCAGCATTTGCTGACATCAGTAATAACATACCTTTAATTACAAAACAAACTTAGAGAGTAAGGAACAAAGACAAAAGCACAGCCGATCTGTGAATTCATTCTTGACACAAACTAGGGCTTCAGCTGGCTCCAGAGGTAAAGTGCTGATGCTTTGCAACAGGAACTGATTTGGACCAAGGCCAGTTGCGAGTGCTTGAGACCTGTGGTCTTCCTCACAGCAGACACAGGCCAGGAAGGAAAACCATGCATCTTCACAGTGAAATGCACGGCCTATGGCCCATGGCCCATCACATCTGGGTTGTAGTACCTCTCAGAGCAGGTCAGAGTGAAGCATAAACCCCCAGAATCCATCCGTATGGGAATGGTGTGCAGCTTCCTGAGTCACAATTGCCACACTCAAATGTGGAGCATGATTCTCAGGGACAAGCCTATGTATTATGTAAATCAGTGGCATCATCAGGAGAACCACTGCCATCAGGGCTGACCCCAGGGAGAGGGATGGCAGCATGTCCAGCACTTGCTGTGTAAGGTGACTGCTGCATGGGAAGGGTCTGCAGGAATAGCAGCAGTGGGCACAAGCTGTCTGAAGCCAACAAGGGACAGCCACCTACAGGTGACCAAGGGTGGCCTCAAGGCCGTGAAAGAATCTAAGGTGGAAGGCATAGACATTGGCACAGGTTACTTCCTGTGTGGCTTCCCCACAGCCTTCCTACATTCTTTCATCCACAGGAGACTGCAAGCAACCAATACAACATCTTTGTTGAAAGAGCTTCAGAATCGCAGCATAACCTTAACACTCATCAACCCAGTAAGACATGGCATAGTGGTGAACTGAAAGCTTGCCGAAGATACTTGGGAGTGTACTTTCCAGACAGAGAGGAAGATTCTGCCAGAGAACTATGCCATGCTGTTCTGGAGCCAGTGCCTCCTCTGTTCAATCACTGACAAGGAGAGATATGATGAAATGAAGTTTGAAGAACTTCACATGCCTGCTGTCCATGTTGCCTACCAGTCCCATTTATTCACATACTCTTAGGGAAAAACCTCTGTTCTCGTGATGGAGATGGGACATGGTGCTTTGCATGTGGCTCCCATGTAAGAAGGTTATGTTTTATGTAGCATCCTTCAGATTATTCTAGGTTGGACATCACAGTTATCGCATGAAGTTACTATATGAATCTGGAAACACACTCCTAGAACAACAGCTATGCATCAAAAATAAGTGCTTTTACACTTCCCTGGACCTTACGCAGGACTTGAGTTCACCCATTCAGAAATAACAAATGGATTATGAGCTGCTGGATGGACATCTCGTTGCTGTAGGCAAGGAGATTTCTTTGTGCTGAAGCACTCTTCAAACCAGCCTTACTTGGCTCACAACAGCGAGGGCTTCCGCAGCAGACACCTGTCTCAAAAAGCATGATGATGCCAACAAAAAATGGTGGAGAATATCCTGCTCTGTGGGAGCAACACTATGATGGAGGGCTTTGCCAACCATTTCCAGATGGAACCAGACAAGATGTGTCCCTGTGACAACTTCATCACAACCATGTACCCTCAAAGAAAGTCTTCTGTCTGGATTGATGCGTCTATCCTGGACTCACTCCACTCTTTCCAGGAGCTCTGGGTTTAAAAGAATGAATATAGAAAAGGTCCCTTCATGTTCAAAGAAGTACTTCTAAGGAAGGTATCAGATGCCTTAGAAAGACCAGTGATGACAAAGGATCTCCCTTCCAGCGCCGGCTGTAATTAAATCTCTGCTGCAGCTGTACTACTTTGTGTGATACTGTTACAAGAATGAGGCCTAAAGCCAAGGAAGATGTGGTAAAAGACTTTCCATGAGATGTGCCATGAGATACCTGGTGAAGGGATTAACATGGACTGATGGTAGGCGGATGGGTTAACAGGTTATCAGGTGGAGGGCCAGATGACCCTTGCCATTGCACCCATCCAGAGGGAAAGTGTTGTGCAAGAATTCTGTCCCACCCTTGTGAAAATCCCGCTGCCTTCATCCTCTCTCTGCAACTCTCAATACTCACTCACATATAAAGTGGTTGTCTCCCCCTCCTCCTGTTTACAGTTGCACTAACAGAATATTTGACTACAGTCTCACCTCTGTGTCTCCCCAAAAGAATAAATTTGTCCTTTGAAAACTTCCAAGGCAGAGGATGAGAACATGACCATCTTGCAGACAAGTCAAGAGACTTGCTCCTCTTCCCCAGAGCAGGGATGCCTCTTTGGAAAGCTCTGTGCCTCCAGCTCCTTTGGAGTATACCCAGGAACACTTGTACATAGCACTATACACCTGTATTTTGCAGGTGCATTTATCACTAGCAATCTAACAAGATCCTTTATCTGTTGCCCCAATGAACCACACTATTTTTGGATCTGTTCATGAAAGTTCTTACTGAACTTGAAGGATTTCTTTTTCTTTTGTGTTTAATGAAGCTAATCAGCAGACAGGTGAAAAATACCTAACACGAGAAACAGGCTTCCATACAGCCATATTTGCTCAGAGGTTGAGACATTTTTGAAGTTAATTCCATATTTCTGCATTAATAGCTTACTTCTACTTCTGGTAAGTCTTTGTAGGAGCCTCCACAGAACTTGTAAGAGCAAATTCAACATGTCTGTAACGACAGTAGCTAAAGCTGAGTATATTTTAACATTGCATGCGTCACTAAGGCAAAAGAACATGCCAGCAGAAATCAAGGGAAAGCAGACTCCTAGCTGCTGCTGAGAAGAAACTAAGGTTCAGCAACTGCAGAAGTAGTAAGCAGGACATCCCTCCTCGAGGCTCATTGAAACTAGGTGCTGCTCCCAGCTCCACTGCTCCTTACTCAAAGCTCACTCGGGAGGGAAAGGTATTGGGGAAGACAGAAACAGTTCAGTGATGAATGATTTAGAAGACTGGTCTTTCACTTAGATGGAAGATTTAAAGGGGTTTTGCGTTAGTGGGAGAACAAGAAAGCATGCCTAAGACAAAATGGTCTTTGGCTTTCACCATTACCATGATGGAAAATCCAACAAAATCACAGACATACTTAGGCACAAGCATGAATCCTCAGTAAGCCAACAGCAATTTTACCTTTCCTTGTATTCTCTTTCTAGACAGTAAATTAGGTTGTGCAAGACCTCACCATTTCTTGGCATCAGATTTAGGAATGTCAGGAATTACTGATGTCAGTGTCACACATCAGTTGCAGGGCCAGAGTGCTCTGTAGAGGAACACAAACTCCCTCATCAGCCCTTTCTCCAGATCTGGTGGATGGCTTCTGTGTTTCACCATGGACAATGCTCTGCTACCATTTTGAAGACCCAGATCTTGTGAAACACTCTTACCCTGTAAAACCTTACATGTGTTTTGCAATCTCAAAGGCTTTATTTACTCTTAGAGGATCTCTTTCCAGTGTGGTCAGAGTATTTGACAACAGGCTTAAGTCATCCCCACAGCACACAGAATATGCTACGTAACTCAGAACAGCTGGAAATGAGATGTGCTCCAATGCTTCACACTGACAAAGGACTTTTACCACTTCACTCCAACAAGCCCCAGCCAGCACAACACATATGGTGCAAGGCCAAATGGCCACCCCCATCTGATGGGGTTTTTGCCACAAAAAACCAGTGACCTGCAGCACTGGACATGCTCATGCTGTGCAGTCAGAACACAGCTCACTGCTTTGCCATTAAATACCTCCAACAGACAGGAAGCACCTTGTTTGTGTGGCATTTTTCTGCAGCACACAATGGAAATGGCCTGCACTGAACACTGCAGCTGCCAGGCTGAAATTAACCAAGAATGGGATGCTACCACTGAAAGCATTTCCAGCCTCGTCCCTTCCTCTGCTCCCAGAACTGCTGCTGTTCCTTTCTCGCATCAGATTGCAGAAGTATTCTGGGGTAAAACCTAATTCTCAGTACGAGACCAATTTCCAGATGACACAGTTCTGCAACAGTGCACAGCATTATCTGGGTACAGCTGCTGATCTGTCAGTGCACAGAGCAGCATTAGTCAATATTCTCTGAACTCACATAATTAGGGTAGTATTACCCAGCAGAGTGTGACACTGACACCTCCACCCTGCTTTCATTTGTGTTTTCCTCTGTCCAAGACCTCTCTGGTGTGAATGGGCTCAGTTTCAGGACAGCAATGGCTGTTGGCACTGCAGGATTCAGTCAGACGTAACAAAGCAGTGATGAAAATCTGGTATTAGCAACATCCAGTTTCAGCAGAGAAAACATAAAATTTATTTAGCAACTACAGCAATTTGCTATTGGTACAGTCTTACAGGCGAGTCCTCTAAAGCAGGCTGAAGTGCTTAAAACATGGCCTGTTATCATGGCAGGTATCAACTCAGGGAGGGAGTGATAGCAGAGAAGATAACCCATCCAATACTGGTGAGATTGCTTCATCCAGAAGGGGAAAACAGTGGTACGAGCTTTCAGAGCTGAATACCCTTTTGCTCCCCAACCCCACAAGCCACCTCTGCAGTGTGATGTTGTCCTGGTTTTCAAAGACAGGTATTTTGCTAAAGAAGGCAGAAGCCTCCTTTAGGATAGGAGAATGTAACCCCCTTCCCTCTGAATTGGCAAAAATTTGAAATCAAGGGGCTTTCAGGCAATGGTATGAAAAAAGAGGAATAACAGTCCT
>VYZT01014061.1:40689-90089 GCA_013400735.1 Pomatostomus ruficeps
GCGCCGCAAAACTACAAAGTAGAGGAAAATCCCACTCACTGAGACATTTTCTATCTGCTCACACATGTACTCAATCTCTAAATTATAGCTGTAATTTAAAAGGGGCACCAAAAAAAGCATTAAAGGCATGAAGGATTTAAATCACATTAAGTGACAGAAAAAGCAAATCCTGGAATATCCAGCTCTGGAAGACTGGACTCCCGGAAGTCATAGTCCCTCTGTGTCAAGTGGCCCTTCATAAGCTACACCTCTGAGTAAGGCTGAAGTCAGGAGGGTGCTCCATTTCTCTTGCTGCAATAGGTGAAATTTCTCTTGCTGAAATATACACCGGGTCCACAACACATCTCAAGTCTGACATGTGCTAGTGAGCACAAATTCAGTGACCAGCTACCTTTTTCTCCTTCGGACAGCACACAGCTTTACATGTACCAGCTGGTCCCAGCTGCTAGCTGGCTTCAAGGAGAAAACAAAGCTCCAAATTATCCAACAGCCTTTAAGGTCAGTGAATAGGCACAGCACTTGCACCAATTAATGCCTAGAGGCCTCAGTAATGTCANGCCAGTATGGATGGAGGCACACGTGGTACAGGAAAACACAGAAAACACGGACGGTGTCTCTGTGTGACAGAGGGCATTGCTGAGACACAGGCAGGAGGGTGGTTACCTTACCTGAGTGTATTGCTCCAGAAGTAAGGCTGCCTCTGCATGCTTCCTCTGTTCGACTAGTTTTCCTACAAGAAAAAGTGGAGTTTCAGCTTTTCAGAAACAGCTGGATTTTGCGCCGCAAAACTACAAAGTNCTTTTTCTCCTTCGGACAGCACACAGCTTTACATGTACCAGCTGGTCCCAGCTGCTAGCTGGCTTCAAGGAGAAAACAAAGCTCCAAATTATCCAACAGCCTTTAAGGTCAGTGAATAGGCACAGCACTTGCACCAATTAATGCCTAGAGGCCTCAGTAATGTCAGACACTTCAGAGCATGTCCATTCCTTGAGGTTAACTAACGAGGCACTTTGGAAGAGCAGTCTGGCAGCCAGCTGCAAGGGAACAACACAAGAAGCAGTCAGCACTAGGCAGCCAAGGCCACAGCTTGCTTGGCAGCTCCTGGGTTGCCTACCAATTCAGCTTCAACATCTTTTGGTTCCTTTGAGAAACAAAGGTCATGTACAAATGCACAGACCTTTGGGGAAACATGGGATCTTTGTTCTCATTTAAGAAAAATGCTGCTGAATACTGAGGTTTTCATTGAGTTTTAGGAAAAACCAGAGTGAACCACAAATAACAGCAGCCACTTCTGCTCTGCACATTTCCATCTCTTCAAGGCCTACCTGCCATGTTCCGTGCCAGGCTGGACAGCTTATCCTTTGTGTAACCAAGCCGTGATGCCATGCACAGGGCTTGCTGCCAGCTGCCACTGCTCTGAAAAGCATCAAGTGCTTTTGCAAAGATGCCAGCACGAGCAAGTATCAATGCAGCCTGTTCATACAGCTGCTTCTGAATCAAGTACTCCCCATATGCATCACTGATATTCTGAAAGAAAGGGACAAAAAAAAAAAATTAGTAAAGTCAGTAGCAGTCCTCCATTAGTAAAACTTAAGGGCCCATCAACAAAAGCCTATTACCCAGCTTCTCCAAGGAGTTTCTTGGCATGAAGTTTCTACCCCATTTCAAAGTATATCAAGCCAAGGGCTGTTGGTCAGCACATGGAGACACTTCACAGATCTACAGCAAGTGACATGGGGAGGTACCTAACTCTCCAAACCAAACGCTGGGTGAACTAGATACTGCAGGAAACCAGACCCTTCCTCCCCACCCACAAGAGCAGTTTTTGTTAGAATGCCTTTCTGAACCAACTTACTTTAGGAAACAAACACTGGCACAAGGGAACATGCAAGCCCTGTAACTCTGCAGGCACAGCCTATTCAAAGCTCACTATCACCATGAAGAAGGGGCAAGTGGATTTGACTGGAAGGATACAGAGCGAATAATGAAACACTTCCAATGAGTCATTCAGAAGCAGACCTCCCTCATGAGGAAAGACTCCTTTCTGCTTTCACTGTGTTGCAAATAAGACCGACTTTCTCTATTTCCCCTTTCACTCAACTCCTCCTTGTACAAAGGCTTGTATGCTTTTACAGTATCTATATTAGATTATATTAAATACATTTTATCTCAGCTTTGGACAAGCTGAAGGTCTTCAGTAATACTGAAACCGTTAAGGGACACTATGTACTAGGAAGCAACATATCTAAAAGTGTCCAAGCTCTCCCGCAATTTTAAGAATAGTTCAGGGATAACGAATCACCCCCAGACAATCTGCAAGCCACACAGAAGTCAAAACAGGAAGAAGTCTTTCTGATGTTTTGGGAGTTATTCAGCACGCAAGACAGTGCAGCAGAAGAAACAGGACTTCCAGGTGCTGAGTCACAGGATCAAACGAATAACAACCACTGATGACCAGGTCCTGCAGGGTTAGTGCTGAGAGTTATTCCAGCTGTTATCTCAGAGGAGGATCTCACACAACACTGGAGTAGCAATGGCCTACGGAACTTGAACAAAAGCAGCCCCAGTTTCATTCCTGCCCTCATGCAAGATAGTGAGGATATTCAAACATACGCATAAGGGAATAAAAAGCTTTGATGCTGCACTGTCACAAGCTTACGCACCTTGTACTCTTGAGTGTTAGAAGGGTACAGCTTCAAGCCCTCAGAATACAGATTCTGATCCTTCACCAAGTTCAGAAATTCAGAGAAGTGTTCAGGACCTGCAGAAATCACTTACTTTTTGTAAAAATAAAAGAGGAAGTACATGGCCCTCCTGGCTCCCAGACAGTGTGGGTTCAGAGCATCAAGAGGCAACAAGAGGTGCCTGGATGGAAGAGCACCCTTTCTACTACTGTAAAGTCAAGGCGTTCACTTCCTTGAGGTTTGATCCACTTTTGCCAGAGATATTAACCAGACACAAGTCACTTAAACAGGAACACGAGACTCCACAGTGCAGTAAACATTTCCTTCTCCCTGCACCAAGCTACAATACAAAAAGCATGCAGCAGAAATTCACCATGCATTACCAGACGAGAAGATGATCTTGTGCAATCCTTCTCTTTCTTCAGCTATTTCCCCCCAAATGCTCTCCAAAATGGAAATGTTACACTGCAGAAACCCTCCTTAGGACACCTACCACATTTGCTGAGGTGGCCAAGAGCTTTTGTGTATCTCTTCAAGTGTCTGTCTATTGTGTATCGCTGATAATTGGTTTCCATTTTCCGGAGAGTATTTAAGAAGGGCAAGTATTCTTTTGGGTCCTGCAAAGAACAATAAAAACTGCTGTTGAGCTACTCTGCTAAAATCCTTATTTGTCCCCATCTTTACCAACTGACAGCCCCATATTTGAAAATATATAATAATACACTAAAAAAGGTGCTTTTTTACCCCAAATATAAGCCATCTTAAATAATCAATTTGTGCATATACTCTTGCCAGAAATTACTAAGTTAAATTTCCAGGCTCCCACATGGACTCCATCAGTATCTAAAGTTGGTGACATTTAAAATTCAAGCCTATGTGTCACATCAAATGTTGCTTTCTATTATCTAGGATTATGTATAAATTTGCAGCCATAAAGCTGATCAAATTTCCCACACCAAAGGTCATAAAACCTGTTAACACGAATAGGGTGTTCTAACTGATGGGCAGCAGAATTTGCTGTAACATTAGGAGACTATGAAGGTGCATTTCAGTACAGAGATTTCACATTCAACCCACGTGAGGACACACACTATTATCATGGGCACCACTAAACAAGGAAGAAATCGAGAGTACAGAACTGATGGTTGGAAAGTATGCAGTCACAAAACTTCAGATACCAGTCCCTCCTTTCCCTAGAGCTACTTCGCTCTGCTGCTCCAGAAGAGCACTGTTTCACCTTGAACACAAATAGATTTCCAAAGCTGTGCTCAAGAAATACCAAAGGATGCAGAGACATGACACCATCCCAGCATCATCCCAAGCACACCCAAGGCTTCTGAGCAACTGGAATCCTGCCTGGGCAGAAAGCCATTACCAGGAAAGCATGCAGGCTGATCTGCAGATTCCAAAAAACCTTTGAGAAAGTAAAAAAAGTAAGTTCCTCAGCTGGAACTATAAGCCAAGACCTTTTGAGATTTTTCTGCCACCATGACAACTAAATCAAAGTCGTACGTCCCCAAGGAATAATCATACAATTCATTGACATCCACAAGGAAAAGCAGGTATTTCAGTGCTTCTTCTGCACTCACAGCTTGGACATCTGGCGTAACGCTTTCTGCAACAAGACAAAGCAGCATAAGATCTGTTACACCACCAGCAGTGGAACCCTGCTGTGAGGAAATGATGCATCATCAAGCACAACCTCAGAGAACCAGAGAGTGACCATCAGACTAACAGCTTCTTCTGTCTTGGAGAAGGGTTACTTTGCCTTCACTGGACAACTTCAGGGACCATCCCAAGCACAGCACTGAGTGTGCAACTGTGACCAGCCAGAAGCATCAGCACAGAATAAAGACACATAGTTTGAGATACCAGGATCCAGAATAGGAACTTCCTATTCTATGTTGGGAGAACTAGAGCTCCAACTGGAAAGTGAAAACAGGTCCAACTCTGGGGTATCCGCCAGCAAACCTAGGTAAAAGGGTGAGCTGAGGGCATCGCATCTTAGCTGATACGCTGCTGTACCTAAACACATAGCGGGTTTCAAGTACATTTCTGTTTTCTGGCTTGCTCCATAAACAGTTACCTTAAAGTAATTTTCTCCGTGAACCATGCTAACAATGGAAGTGTTGAGGAACACATTCAGTGCAGTAGCTCAGGGTGCAGCTGCAGGGGGAGCTGCAGGTTGACCTCTGGATAGTGAGAGGTCCAGTGTGAACTGCCAAACTCTTGTGTAACAAAGGGGACAGAGACCTGTGAAACACTGAGACACAGCAGGAGCTGAGGACCTCCAGATTTCTGCAGGGATAGACTGTGAAGATATAAAAGTTCTCACAGGCCCAGGGGTTCCTTTGTTCAGGGTCCCTCCTCAGAGGCACCAGCTGGAGCTGCTATTTTGTCACTTAGTTATTGCACCTATACTAAATTATATTAAGGATGGGGATGTCTGAGACTCTGCCATGGGAAACCTGGGGTTGAGCTGGTGAGGAATCCTGGTCTGACTGTGTGAGTGGTGGGGTGTAGCTGTGGGGGGTAGTCTCAGCTCAGGTGGTGTGAATGTGACTGCCAGAGTGGCTCCTGTATGGTCTGACAGGGAAGTTTCTTCCTTAACAGTTTTGGCTGGACAGCAAAGTTTCCTTAACACAAAGCTCCTGCAAACCACCCATTTTCAAAACTTTTGAGTTCCTGATACAAAACCTCGAAGATCATGAACCTTCTGGAGAGCAATTTCCAGTTCTGGAGGACTTTTCTTTACATATGCTGTCAGTATCGATAGGCAGTATCTGAAGAAAAGAGAAGTAGTGAATGAAAAAGTTGAAAAAGTGAGACAGCAGAAACATAGATTATTCCATTTTAAGCATAGTTTGTGGAAGTTCTAATTTACATCTTAGTAAAAAAATAAAAATGAAATTGCTCAGGCACTTTGATCCTCCTAAAGGAAGGCAGCAAACATGGGAAAAGAACAGAATATACCTGAAAGGTTTTTCTACTCAGCATGTCTTCCCAAACTCGTCACAAAGCTGGAGGTGTGTTTTGAGTAGAATGAGCTTCCTTACCATGCTAGTCAGCATGATGAAGAGGACACACCTTTCTCTGAAAGTTCAGATAGCTGCACAGAGTTTTCCAAATGAAATTTGGCATGAAAATAGCCTTTTTTTTATGAAAGGAAAGCTTTCTAGGGCATTATTTATACTTTCATACATTTCACATTTACTATTTCAAAACAGCTTTCCCAGCCAAGCAGATGCTTTATTTTCTGAAACAGTTTTCTGGAAAGTGTTTAAATTCTCCGGGCTCAGCAGCTACCTACCACCCGTCACTCCTCTCTCCATTGTTTAACATTAAACTGCCAATAGTTTAGCACCATTTCATCAGGCACTGTTATCCTATCTTCCCACCTTTTGTCCTTGTCTGGTGTTGATTCACCCAAGGAGGATGGTTACCATAAAGGTAACCAATCAGGAACATCGAGCTGATCATTTACAAAGTAATTCAGTCTCAAATGGAACAGCTCCTTTCTTTCCAGCTGCTTCAAACAGCAGCTCACCAAGATGAAAATCTTGCTCATGACTCCATTCCCATACCACACAGACTGATCCTAAATGGAGTGTATATCCTAAACCTTTATAAGCATCATGCATCTATGATTTTAATTCTAGTAGTAAAATGTTGGTATGCTATCTGTGGAATTATCAGATGTTTCCAGGACAGCATCCTCAGAAGAAGCAAGGCATAGTATAGTCAGTTTTGTGGGGCATAAGCTCACCTCAGAGAACCTAATGAACCTCAGAGAGCAAAATGACTGATGTCAAGGACAGCTTTGCTTCCTGCCAATGACTTACTAAAAACCTCTCTATTGGTTCCTTCACCTACAAAAAGAAAGTGCTCACTTTTGAGGGTCAATGTGTTCCATGGCAACTCTCATCACATCACATATGAGGTTTACTTTTTTCTGACCAGAATGCTGGTGTGGCTGGGTATTACTGCTACCATTCAGAGAAGGGTACATACTCTTCGTGAAATCTTCTTCTCTAGATAAAAACAGGTAAAGTGAATAAGAGCATTGTCCATCACATATCCCAGAACAAAGATAATGAGGTTAAAGGCAGAAAATAACTACTCATCAACTCCCACACTAACAGAAAGCTGTCCAAAATCTGTCAGTCCCAACTAATTGTCAGCCAAGAGAGGCATAAAAAATCCCCCCTAAACCTGGTCAAACAACTACTTCAGTAGTGCAAAAAAACTGAAAGGCAAGATTTACAAGACACACATGTCTTCTACTAAATCCACTATGTATTTATCCACTGAACCACTCAGAAAAATAAGCCATTTGCTATTATTTCTGATCAGGTCAAAACAGAAAATTAAACCAAACACCTAAGTGATAGCACCAGCTCCTACACAATTACTGATTTTAGCAAGCTTGAGAAGTCCTGAAACTACCATCATATACTACCATAATGTCTCATCACTCAGCCTTTAAGAAAGAAGCCAGAGGACTTGATTTGAGGATCCAAAAAAGTATCCTGGCATCAGACTCTAGATAAGCAGTGCCACCTTGCTCCTCTTTTCTCTATTATCCTTTACTGCTCTACAGCAAACCAGAAGAGAAGTCAAAGCAGTCAGATAATGTACTAATTACTTGCTTCAAAAAATCTAATGGCTGCCTGTAAGCTGGAATTCCCAACAAGACACACAATCCCTGAAACTATTGAGCTTACTCAAGCCTTTATGACTCAACATGCCAGATTTCTAACCCATTCCTTGCACCCACATTGAAGAGTTTCCAATATTTTGACAAAATAATGTACCACCACTGATTACACACATGCTTCCATTTGCAGATTTATACTCACTTCAGTTCTGTGAAAAACAAGTTGATATAGTTCACAGAATCTATCTGCCTGATAAAAGTTTCTGTGTTTTCCAGAAATACCTGAAATGAACAAGAGTATTACCACTGTTATTCTGTACACCAAGAACATGTACATAAGGTATAAGAAAAAATTCAGAGACCTTGTCTGAAAGTACAGGATGAAGGAAATGCTAAATCTGATCTGTCTGCATGATGATGTTGCAGTACAGAACAACCATTACTGCTGAAAGCAGAAATGACAGCACCACCTACATTTTTGAGCCCACTGTTCAGTGGTGATGGATTCCAGGGTAGATTAGTATGGCAAACAACACAAGAGAACTGCGCAGACTTGCCTTGGGATTGTGGTCATAGAGAAGATTGAGGTTGATTCGCAGCTTCCTCATACACTGAAAAGCTTCCCTGAACATAAGCCTGGAGGAATGAGTCAAGTGGGACAGTTAAATAGTGGATAAGATGCAATACCCACGAAAAAAGGCAACTGACCAGAGCTAAGCACAGAATCAGTGGGAAGAGAACAGCCTACACAATAAACTGTGTAGGTTGCCTTCCAGAAAAGTGTGCAAGGTCAATACTGTTTGTTGCTGACCCTTGCAGTGGGACACATCAGCATGCAAGGTTGATGAAGCAATACAGAACTTAGATTATTTTCATCTCCACTAAAAGAGAGGGTTACATTTTGGATCAATTTCTCTTTCAGAAAATTTCAATGTAAATGAATTCAGTAAAAAATGGAAAACAGCCAGCTTAATCCTGAAGTGATTGGGATGTCTAGAGAATGGAGCAGATGAAGATTTCTCCCACCCGTGCAATCTCAACACATGCAATAAGCCCTTCAGTGGTGAAGTGAGAAGCACTGGACATTGCTGAAAGCTAGACTTCTAGGTAGTTACCACAGAAATAGTTTTGTTCCTTCTAACAAGGTCAATTCCTCTGAGTTTAGCCTCCCTCTCTTTTCCACGTCAGTCAACCCCTAACAGCTCAGACTGAGAGAGGGAAGAGAAGAATACACCAGTGCCATTTACCTGTCTAGCCACTGCCGAATCTGAGCAAGAACCAGAGCACGATGATGAACAGTCTCCAGATTTCCTCTTGGCATCTGTAACACAATATCCACACAATTACCTGTAGTTACTCTGCCTACACTGTAGGCAAAGTGAGGACTGGCCAATTTCTTAGGCCTGTCTGCTACTTGCAAGTGCATAGGCCTGTTTGCTCACTTCAGAGGACATGCAATTTCAACAACTGTGGAAAAAAATCTGAATATTTTCTCAGTTCAGAAACATTCCTTCCTCAGAAGGCTGGGCTCTACCCAGCCAAGCATGACCCAGAGCAAACTGATCAAGTTTTCATATTAGCCCTCTTCTGAGGAGGATGTTGGGCTCCACACTTCCAAAAGTGCCTCTCAAATTACATCCTTCTCCACTCTGTAAAACTCTGCTGGTTCTGAAGAGTGAGTTCAGCAAAAAACTAAGTGCCAAGACTAATGGAGGGCTGCTTGTAAGTACTAGGAAGTGAGTCTTTAGATTCATGATGAGAGGCCACCTCAGCCATTAGGAACTTGAATAGTCCTTCCCAGTTCTGCACACACCTATCTGCCTGTACTGAACCTAACTCCCACAGGCATGCTCAAAATCCCTCTGCATCCAGCTGGGCAGCTGGCGATTTGTAAGATGCTGTGCTGCAGCACTCTAGGGCACCAGCTTTGTAGCACTGCACACACTGCAGGCTGGCTAGGTGCTCACTGTGACAGGCCCCTGCACATCCTGACAGCACATGTGAGCGCAGAGCACTGACCTGCAGCACAATCTTTGTGTCCTGGGGAACAATGGTGACGATACGTGAGCCTCGCTCCACCTTGCGCAGGGTCTCGCTGTTGGGTGCAGCAGCGCTACTCAGGCCAGCCTGGAGGGCTGAAGACAACATTTATCAGCACACATGGCACATGCAGCATGGTGCCCCAGTAAGGACCTCCTATATTGTAGGAGCCTGGCAAGGTTGTTCTGGACCAACCAAGCCACCAATACAGCAGTGATTTTCAGCAATTCCTGTCAGGATGAGAACCTGCTCAGTGCTAATCACTGCACACAAAGCAGAGGTGTGTCCTCTGTACAACAGGATGACAAAGCTCAATAGACCAGGTAAGAGAAGCATGGAAAGGTGTAAAGGCCCAGTAAGTTGTCATCCTGCTTTTACCAAGGTCATCACATTTCTCATAGCCAGACACCACTAGAAACTTTCTACAGTGATCCCCTCCCTACCACACACTCTTAAATAGCACACAGACTTCTTATGGACATAGAGGGAAGGGAGAGAATGCAGGGCTAGGCTGTTGAAAACAGTGTAAGGGTCAACTACAGCATGAATTCTCTTCCCTGTGAAAAGCACATGATATATAGTCAGTTTCCGGAGCTCCTTGCTCTCTGGTAGATTTCTGAAAGCAGCGCTCTTACTCTCCCCTCTTCAACAGTTCCTTTGAGGAACCCAAATACAGCACGTTTAGATGTGAAAAATGGGGACATCTTGTGCTTCCAAGACAAATGCTATGAGTTACCAGCAGCAGGCAGACAATGCTGATATTTACCTTTCACTGGTAAGTTCTTCAAGCAGAAGCACTGACAGGTGTGAGAATTGGTTGTCACCAACAAAAACTCATTATATGTTACAAATGATGTGATGTTAGAAGCAACCTGTAAAAAAATAAAGTTTATCACAGTTTAGACCAGAACAGGAAAGCTGCCTTTGGCAGAGGAAAAGGGGATGAAACGAGGGGCAAAAGCTTTGTACCTCAACATCATTAACAAAAAACCGGCACCGATCTGTGAGGCCCAAGATCACCTCCTGTAATTAAAACGATGACAACTATGAGCTAACAGCATCACAACCTCCAGAATTTCACAATACTGACAAGCACTGGATTGAAGTACCTTACAATTAGGTAATGAATACCTCATGTGAATTACTTAGAGAAGCTGGACAGCAAGTCATCCAACCACTCTTCCAGGAGGGTGTAAACTTGAGCATCTTTAACCACTGCTGGCTGAAAATCCAGCTTGGCATACCCTGTAACTGCACAGTCACAAAATGGAAGCAGAAGCCATGCTAGAAATCTACGCTTTTCTATTCAGCAGCACTGATACCAGAGGAAAAGCACCACTACAGAGTAGAGCAAAGTAGCTTCCTACAGTTGGATGCACACTGAAGGAAAGAAACCCCTGAAATACCAGCAAAACAGCTAGTCATTCTTCAAGCTGTTGTAACTGTCAAGAAACCATCTCCAATAGGAAAAAACAGTAATAGGAGATCTGCAGTAACTCAGTGCAGTCATATTTGCTAATAGGTTAAGTTCACATAAAACAAAGAAAAATGGCCCTCTCAAAAAGAGCATGGCCGTAACTGTTAGAAATTTCCAATCTGAAATTTCTCACTCTTTAATGAAATTATTCATTATATTCATAAAACAGGGTGATTGAGTGTTAACTGCAATCCATGAGAAATATTCTAGAAGGCAAACGAAGATAAATTCTAAGCTCTGCATAGGGTCTTATGAAGACCATCATGAACAAGTATCACTGGGCCCTGAGCAGAGGACCTTGGTGTACTTCTGACACAGAGAACAATGGAGTAGGAAATTTCATCTGCTACAGTCTCACTTACTTCACCACTGATCCTCATGATGGAAGTCTGCACACAGCGGTAAGGGAACTGAAGAGCAGAGCCACTGCTGCTCCGCCAGGGCTCAAGGACTGGAGTAGAAGCCTCTAAGGAGCAAAGAAGATCTAATTGTTTTTCTACCAATCAAAAATTCAGACATTAAAACCACATGTATCTCAAGAAAACCAGAACTGGGAATAAACTACGCTATCTGACATAGGGGAGGAATGCTGGCACAGAAGTCCAGGACCAGCAGACAAGAAGGTGGCAACTTATAGGGGCTCAGTAGTGCCTCTATTCCACCACCGAATGAGAGAGAAGTACTATGGTTATGCCAGTCAGTCAGCACTGAATTTCGTGTGTCTGCAACTGTGTGTTAACATATGTAAGTGTATATACATGCAAAGTTACCGTTAATTGAATTCTGACAGAAATCACTAATTTCAGCCCATTTCTGGGAGTAGAGGAAACATGAAAGACACCACCAACTACTCAGCAGGAGTCACTCAAGTCCCTGAGAGTCAAATCACCTCATTAAACCTTTTAAGAAACCTGTAGCAATTACACCTAAGACCGGGTACTTTAACAGGGCCCAGCTTACCCCACAGGTATTTTAGGATCCGTCTATCAGTCAGCTGCAGAGCTACAGTTTTGGTCACTGGGCTGCAGTACAGGCTGATCACTTCTCCATCTACAGGCACTGACAACCTAATGCAAGACAGAGAAAACACACATCAGCCACAGCAGATACACTTAACTGCTCATTCCTGCCTTTCTTGTAGCCAGATGAAAAGATGCACATCTCCAGCATGGACATGCTGTGTTCATGGACTGATCCTCTGCAGTCTCCTCACACCTATGTCAGCTGACAGTGGCACTACAGAGCACCAGCAACTCCAGCCAACAGGTATCTGCCTAACTGTGCTGGTCACTGTCTGCACTGCAGCACTCTGCAAACACACACCTCTTTTTCTGTTCTACTGTTCACATGTAAATCATACTGTCTTTGCTGTGTGAATGTTGCAGGAAGCAGCTCTCCCGTTCTCTTTGGGAAGCATATTTCTGTACCCCAAGTAGTTTTCTTTTGTGTGCCCCACGAAGACCAGCAGGTGAGGAGGAGGATAGCAGTTTCGATGGCTACTTGCCCCCTTCTGGGCCTTGATAATGGTAGGCAAAGGGTAGAATGGAGGAATTCAGTGTCATGTGCCATCCCCCTTCCCCCAAGGGCCTTAAATTCCAAGGAACAGAGCTATCCTGTACTGACACCGGCATGTTTAGCATACACCCTTGCCAAACTGGGTGTAGGCTTTAGGACTACAGGCAAATGCTGACTAGTAGGCAGCGTCATGAGCTGTTTGATTCTCCTGCAGGAAGAGAGCCAAATTCCTTAACCCACAGCCTCCAGGCTGCATGTCTAATAAGAGACTTAATTCCTTCTAGGCACTATCCAGAGTGTTCTCAAACTTCAGCCACAACTGACAGATCTCCAGTACCGTAAATGCAGGAACTCCTCTTCAGCTCCAGCCACATGAGGCACTGCAGTCAGATGGTGAAGGACAGACTGAGCAGCATGCTGACCTTGGCCAACAACCAGGAAGCTGTCATCTGGCAGCCAGGTGAGTAATCTGAGCCCCAGAGGATTCATCACTTCATTGCTGCTGCTGCTCACATCAACTCTGTCACAAAACAAAAGAGGTTGGGACACAAATAGAACCTGATTTGAGTAGGCCACTTCACTAGAGAGGCAAAGGACTTCCTAAGCACAGCCTGGCTGTTCAGAGACACAGCATGGCTGGGAGGGCTCCAGTGCAGAAACACAGAGATACTCAAAGCATGAATCCTGCCACAGGCTGGGCTGGAGATAAAGGATGAGACCTAGGAAGCTCCATGTGTTTTCCCTAGGTAGTACTACTTCCATGCCAACTACCTCTAGGAATGGAGTGCACGGTGGGATTTTTAACCTCATCACTGTCTCTGCCATGCAGGCAGCTCTGTTGCTCTGTGTGCCATGATCATGGGCCTGGGCACTGCACCATCATTCCCCCATGCTCCTGCTCCCAAAGCCAAAGTGCTGCACCAGACACAGGAAGGGGTATCTCAGTGCTGTCACTGATAGTCACTGGTTCCACTAGATAGAGACCTCAGCAAAGCGCACTTCTCAGCACTAGTTGCAGACACAGTGTCAACAAAATGAAACCATGTTATCTGACAGCCTCTTAAAAATCTTGAGAAAAGTGGTCAGAGCTGTGACCTCCAAAGCATCCAGCCAGGTACAACCCTCTTCTCCCCTCTACAGCTGTAGTAGTTCTGTATTACCTGTAGGTTTTTTCCAGGTATGGTGTTTCCACAGCTGCTTTAAATCCATTTCTTCCCACAGCACCAAACTTGACACTAGGGTCACTCACAGTACTCTGTCCTAGCAAACACAAAGCAGAACAATGTACAGTTTAGAGATCCTCCCAAGAGAACCCTTTCCATCTTCAATCTTATCAAAAAGTAGATGCTACATGAAACTATTAAAAAAGTCAGAAAACACCATCCCTACTTGTACAGCCAAAACGTAATTCTCATAACACTCACTATGAGGAAGTGTCACCTTCCAACATCACAGTACAAAGCAGCTGTTTTCTTCACAGCACACTGTATACAGAACTGCTTTGGGAAGTGCTGGGTGCCCCAGACACATTCTCAGATGCTTCCCAGTGCCAGTCAGCATCATGCCATAAGAGCAGCTTGCTCAAGATACCATGTGCTGCACTCAACTTGAAGCTAGGCAGGGGAATATTACTAGCACAATTACAAAGTCAAGTGCCAAATACTGTCTTCTCACAAAGCCAATGCACCACCAAAATGCTCCTATGTCATTCAAACTACTGGAAATGAGAGCAGAACTTGAATTCACACTTCAACCAAGTATGTCTTTTGTTAAGTGGCCACTACCTTACTAGTCCCCCAAGGTATCATTCTCAGGAACACGGGATTTCTTTTAACAAGGCTGCAGCAAACTCTCACCATATCTGTACACAGAGATCCTATTATCAGCATCCAGGACAGCCATGTCCCCACTATGTTTCAGATCTGTGTGAAATGCAACCTGATTAACCGCCTGTTGGAGCTGGAGCTCATAGGTACACATGGGTGGAGGCACCACAGCATGCTGGAAGGCTGTGACAAGCACTTTATCTGTGGAAGAAAAGAGAAGAAAATCCAAGATACACCCCAGTCCAAATGTTAGTGAGGCTCTTTCTGGATTCTTTACTGGGAGTAGAAACAATGTTACAGGAAAATGGTTGCTGTGCTCTTACTGGTTATCTTCGTTGAGCCACCCATGAAACTTCTATCAATTACATGGACCCCTTCCTAAACACTTTGTAGAAACAACAACTAAAAGAACTATCATAATCCCATCCAGCCTGAATACAAAAGGCTACACCACCTTTTCTGACCCCAGAGCTGGAAAGCTGTCCCACTTCTTACCTCCATCTATGACAGCCACATTTGCCATATGTTGACTATTCTCCCCCAGTCCATGGTCTGTGGTCCAATGCCAGTCGTAGAAGAGGTAATGCCAACCCTGGCAGAGTATATGGAGCCTATACAGGTTCTCTCGGTCCCATAGCAGTGATACCAACTGATCTTCCTTCAAGTTACCAAAGTGTAGACTTTGCTTCAGGTACCAGTGATAGTTTCCTGTGGTCCACAGCTGAACTGCAGAAAAACAAGTAGCTACCATAGACTAGTATTTGAGACCCAGCTCAAACCCTCCCTCCCAAACACCACTGATCTTCTAGGGATGGGTTAAGTGCTATTAAAAGAATAGTTCTAGCCTTCAGTCCATGAGCTGTGTCATACAACACACAGCACAAGAAAACAACATACTCTGTGCAAAAGTCAATCCTAGAATTCATTGAACTATCCTTGTGAGATGGTACCCTTGTTTAATGAAGGGCTCAGACCTTTAGTATTCCATTTATACCTCTTCCAGTTATAGCAGCCTGGAAGATGCTTTGAGCTCAGGCTGAACTACCAGTTCTTCCTCACCAGCTGCACTGGGTTTGGCTGGGGTAGTTAATATTCTTCACGGTGTCAAGAATGGGACTGCGTTTTGGATTTGCACTGAACACAGGGTGGGTAAGTGAAGTTTTAGTTATCGCTGAGCAGGGCTTACAGAAAGCCAAAGTATTTTCTGCTTTTTGTACTGCCAAGCTGCCAAGGAATTTGGGGGTGCATAAGAGGTCAAGAGGGGACACAGCCAGGACAGGTGACCCCAGGTGACTAAAGGGATATTTCAGATCATATGACATCATGTGTATATATGAAGTGAGAGGAAGAAGGGGGAAGAGTGGGATATTTGGAGTGATGGCATTTTTCTTCCCGAGTAGCTGTTACACATGATGGGGCCCTGCTGTCCTGAAGATGGACGAACACCTGCTTGCTCGCAGGAAGCGGTGGATTAATTCCTTGCTTTTTTTTTATGGCATGCGTGGCTTTTGCTCTCTCATATTAAACTGTTATTATCTCAATCCACAAGTTTTCCAGCTTTTACCCTCTTGACTCTCTCCCTGATCTTGCTGGTGGAGAAGTGGGCAAGCAACTCTGTGGGGCTTAGCTGCTGTCTGCAGTTAAACCATGACACCAGCACAGTGATCTCAAAGCACTGGTAAGCCTCCACAGTGTCTCCCAATTTGCAGGTAAGTACCCACTGGTAACCACATTTACAAGCATTAAGAGCCACAGCCTCATGGAGTGCTCTCACCATAAGTGTTTGGGTTGGAGTCTTCCACCTTCAGGTCTTCCAGCCATATAGCCAGGATTGTAGAATCTGCATTCCAAAGCATTTCATTAACCTGCAGAAACAAACATGGCTCTTACGGATATTGTTGCTCCCAGACAGTTTACAAGACAAGAAGGTGTTCCTTATCTTCAACAACGAAAGGTCCATAGGTTAATATACAAACAGAGCCCTCGTGTATCACAAAGCTCCTGACAAGGCATCCTGAGAACCCCGCAGATGAAGGGGACACAAAAATGACAGCAGTGTTCTCTTTGCTTTCCTTGACACCTGAGGAAGCATCTGCCAAAAGACTTCTCAGCATCTCAGCACAGAAGCTGAAGCAATGCCCTAGCAACAGCTTCTCATTTATTTGGGATAATGTGAGTATATAACCTCAATCTTGCAATGGCTGACATGCTGAAAAGTACTTTTGAATCATTGCCTGGTAGAAAGTATACAGAGCCCAGGAGCACCCAGTACAACCATCCTGTACTACACATCTTCATACTACAGGCTTGCAGAGGACACTGCATCTACTCTGCAGGCTTCTTCATTGTTCTCTTTTCAGGTCACTTCTTTCACTAGGATAAGCACAAAGTATCAGGTTAAAAACCTCTTCCTAGAATCTGGAAAAGATCTAGTCCTCCTCTCCATTACACACTCATTGAAGTCCAGATGAAGAACTTACTTTGACCTGCCCTTTCTGGAAAGGGAGGGGGAACTCTCCATGAAGAAGTCCATTCTTTTCCAAAAAAACCACATCATATCTGTTGGGTTTTTCTTGTGTAGATGCTATCAGGTTTCCTGAGGGCCTTAAAAAAGAGTCAAATGAAAAGTCATTGCTCACACAATCACTAACTATCATTTTAAACCCCAATCATCTTACATTTTTTCCAGTGACATGAAGAAAAATGCAGCAGAGGATGTGTTTTCCTCAGCACTGTTCAGATAAAGTCATAGGTCCGGCACAGAGTTGAGCTCATGATATCCACAGGTGACCAAATAAATGTCAGCACAAGGAAAGGAACCTGTAATATTCCTTTTTATACAGCTGAGCCCAAGCCTACTTGACTATGACTATATGCAGAGAATCTAACACTTCTTCCCATCTATGATGCAAGTATTAGGATTTTCAGGTTTTAAAGAGCTACTCTTCCTCTGCTGAATCAGAAGGCAGCTTTCGTCAAGTTTTGGGAAAAGTCAACAAAACGCTGAAGAAATGAAAATCACGCTGATCAAAGACCATGACCAGGGAATAAAAAACAACACTGCTGTGAGCATGCAGACTGCTGTACTACTCACTTCCAGGACAGTGCTTGTTCTAATCCTGCGACAGGCTCACTTGTCGACTGCAGCACAAGCTCTCTGCTCCATACTCGCACCTTCCGAGCACCTACAGGTTGAGAGAGCAATGAGACAAAGGTCTTAGAAAACACTGGGAAGAGACTTTCCTAATTTTATGAGGACAGAAGAGCAAATTTTGATGCACCTGTGTAAAAAGGAGATTTCTCTTGTACACCTCAAGGGCTTAGAACTTATTCTGTCTCGGGCAGTTCTCCCATAGTAACCAAGGGACTAAAGAAACTGTGTTAGCAATTGCAGTCTGATGTAGTTCAGTCATAGCCGTTTCCCCCTCCAGCTTTCACCATGGAAAGGTTAAAATCCTCCTATAAATTTATGATCCTCCCTAATCTGAATTACTGAAGGTAAAACCCAAACCTGTGGAAGAGCAGTGTGGTTTGGTGCAGTTCAGTATGTTGACCAATACATTTAGACTGCTCAAAAAGTAGTATTTATCATGGAAAACATCAGTTACAGTCTTAGAAGTAATGCATATGCTCATCACCTCTTGACTTCAGGGCAAAACCAAGGGAGAAGTATTACCAGTATTAAAAAATAGTGGGCAAGGCTAATCTCTCATATGAGGGACAGTGGGTATATGAACCCAAACAGATTCATCCATTTGTCATTGAGAGCCTATCAGATATTGCTTAAAGCTTGAGCAGGTCAAAGACGCAGTTCACATAGTATCTACAAAGCAGTACTCCCTCCTGGCATTTCACTGAACTGAAAACCAAACTGCAAAGAAAGTATTCAAAATATCACATCTATAAAATGGCTCTGGGAACATCAGAGCAGAGAAAAGGGCAATTAAATAGCTCAACTCACCCTTGCTTTAAGTGGCCAACAAACCACAAAGACTTCTTGTCCTACCTAGATTCTGCTTAAGAAGCCCTTTACATACGTGGGTATTTCAACGAAGTTTGGTGCCATACCTGTCTCTGGACAGACAGCACTCACTGCAACAAACTGCCCGTCTCCTCTCCACGTCACCCGAGGCCTGCCATCATCCCAGGCTGATGCTGGTAGTACTTCCTGAAGCCACACAAAAGAAAGTTGCACCAAAGCTTGGGAAAGGAATTGCTGTCTAAACAGACTGCTCATTCACAAGCCTTTAGCATGAAATCCATCCATTAAAAAGGGCTGGGACTTTTTACAAAGCTAAAAACTTTTTATGAAGTTAAAAACTCATTATTCGAAATGTTGTTTTAGGAAATATGGGGATTAAAACTATCTAATTCAATCTGCTCCTCCTCCATGTGCATGTGACTGTCTCTTCACAAGATCACACACTATCCTTCTCATCCACCGGGGTCTCTACTTATAGACCAGCAGTGCATAAGCTGGACACATGGTGAATTGAGATTTGTTCAGGATTGATGCTGGAATACTTGCAAAATCTTTGAGCTGTTTGAAGTACTGCTTTCTTGAATTAGAAGAAAGATAAAAATGCATGATTTCAGACAACAGAGAAACAGACAGTAGCAGCCTATGAACAGAACTACCAGAAAGGTGGTGGCAAATTGGCGCTGCAGGAATAACAGAAACTCTCTTTATACATGTTTTCCCTGAGAGAGCATTGGCCTGACACAAAAAAAGCTGTATAATACCGTCTGTTTGCGATGTGCTGCCTGTTTCCCTTCTGATCCATGAAACTGTGTCTCCTTTTTACCCCAGCCAAGAGCAACGAACTTTCCTGAAGAAGAAATAATCCTTGTAGTGGAAAATTTACATGTAATACCTTAACTACTGTGCACTATCTACACAATCACAGCTTCAAGTAACTCACACCTTCTCCACAAATTTTATTCTAAAAACCCACAGGAAAGTTATTTAGTCCAGGAAGTACTTTGGTACATGGAACTTACTTGAATTTATGCCAACAAGTAACAATATTGACCTTCCCCTTCAGCTGTCCAGCAGCATTACAGACTAAATAAAATGTCTCCTGGGGCCTCAAAGTGCTCAGCTCCATTTCCTTACTTTCCACATGCTTACAACATATTACATCAGTTAGGACAACCTCATTTCAGTGCACCTCTCACCTTCTCCAAACTCATCTTGGTGGATTTGCTTCTCAGTAATTGGTTCAAAATCCCTTGTCATCATGATAAGTGTTTGTTGACCTGCAAAGCAGATATTACATACAATATTGGTAATGGTATCTGCAGCAAATAAAATCTCAAGTGTTCTTCTGTGTGCTCCTATTATTCTGTTATGGACCTGAATATAGAAGACATAGGACTACACAGAGCACATCCTTCAAAGCATGAAACCTCAAACTTCCCAGTTTTTCTCCTCAAAAATATGCTTCCTGGCCTAACCTTAGTAAGTTTTTTTCACCTTCTAAACAAGTACCTGGTACCCTTTCTCTTGAGATACAAAGGACAAGAAGGTGATTGGGAACAGTCACCATGGATTTATGAAGAGGAAATCATACCTCTTACAATGAGATGACCAGCTTGTAGAGATAGGAAGAACAGTGGGTTTCATTTATCTTGACTCCAGTAAGTTTTTGATGCTGTGTGCCACAACATCACTGTAGACAAACCCATGAAGTATGGAATAGGTAAAAGGGCAGTGAAAACCAGCTGAACAGCCAAGCTCAAAAACTTGCCAGCACTGTCAAAAGTGCAGCTTGAGTGTCACTGGCGTGCTTCTGGACACTAGGGACAACAATTAACATCTTCCTGAATGAAGTGGAGCATGGGGCCCTCAGGAAGTTTGCAGATGACACAGAACTGGGAGAAGCAGCAGATATAGCAGAAGGTTGTGGTTCTGTCCACAGGGACTTTGTCATGTAGGCAAAATGGGCTGTCCAGAACTTCATAAAGCTCAACAAGAAAAAAAGTCACGTCCTGCACATGGAAAATAATAATCTCAGGCACCAAGATAGACTGGGAACAAGTGGCTGGAGAGCAGTTTGGCAAAAAAAAATACACAGTGTTTCCTGAGGCACCAAGTTGAACTAGCTAGCAGTATGCCCTGCAGCACAGATGGACAGCAGCATCCAGCTGCATTAGGAGTGTTGCCAGCAGGCTGAGGGAGGTGATCTTGCTCCTCTACTCAGTGCTGGTGAGACACATGTGGAATGTTGACTCCATTTTGGGCTTCCCAGTACAAGACAGACAAGGACATACTGGAATGAGTCTTGCAAAGGGTCACAACGATGACTAAAGGTTTGAAATATCTGTCACATGATGGGGGGCTGAGACAAGCCAGACTGCTCTGGGGAGGACGTTCCAGGGGAATCTCATCTGTATGTGTACATATATTACGTGGGAGGTGGGTACCGTAAAAAAGACACAGCCACGCTGTTTGCAGTGCTTAAGGACAGCACAAGAGGCAATGGGCACAAACAAAATACAGAAAATTCCCTTCATACCTCAGAAAAGTTTTCTTTACTCTGAGGGCAGTTACAGACTGGAACAGGATGCCCACAGGGGTTGAGGGGTCTCAAACCTAACTGGGCACAGTCCCCCACAACTTGCTCTAGGTAACATGCTTTGAGCAAGGTGGTTGGAATAGGCGATCTCCAGACTTTCCTTTCAGTGTCAAGCATTCTGTGATTCCGTTTCATCTGAGGCTAATTTAATTTTTTAGGTGAGTCACACCTGTGGCTAATTTGGGTCTGCGACACATATATTTCCTGCCAAAGGTCAAGAAACAGATTTTGTTACTAACAAGTCAAATGGTGATACAGAGAAGTCTTTATGTTTTTGAGGCAAGATCAAATATACTCCCTGGAAAGATTCTAAGGACTAATAACTCTTCCACAGAACAGCTTTTTGGGCTTAATCAATTTCTGCTTGGATCTCTGAAGCACCTTATGAATCATGAAACCAAGTCTACTGTATAGGATCTGGTAGAGTTTTTCCACATTAAGTCCTAGTCCCAATTTTGTAACTTTTTCTTCTTCTCTCTCAATCTTAGTTGTGTTTTGTGCTTTGGCCACGGGCAGAAAGCTTACAGGCTGTTGTTAGTACCTGTTGCAAGCAAAACAAGCTCTTGGTCAGGACTCCAGCTCATGACACTCAGACCGCTGTCCACACTTCCAACACATTCCACCTGCAAGACCAAAATGAGACCACAGAAGTGCAGGAACATGAGTGAAGCACTATCCCAGCACAAAAGCAAACGACCACCAAGGCAAAAGAAAATTACCTCCTACTTAAAAAAGTCAAAAGTCTAACTTCACACTTTGTGTTGAATGAAACAAAAGAAAGATTTCTGACTAAAAATGGTTCCAGAATGTTTATGAATGAGAGCCCAGGTAATGTAGAGTCTAGCACATTCTACCATACACCATTTTGGAAAGAGCTTTGTTCTGCAACTCTCAGCCTTATGTCAGCATGTATAGTGTAAGTACTAATACTGCCTGATAGGGCCTGTGATTACATTGGTAAATATTCTTTAGTCACAAAACACAGACATAATGATTCTTACCTAGAGAATTCCAACAGGCAGTTATACTCTGATCAGCCTGTGTATGCTGAACTTGACAAGTGTATATACCCCCACCAACATCGAAGTTTATGGAAAATTGGGCAAGTTTTACTGGGCCATCATGAGCAAGTAATAGAGTGGGAGGAGAACTTTTGTTACATATTGTTATCCTAATTTGCAAAAAGGCATAGAATAGAACAATAAATACACCACGTTGTGGTGATAAACAGCAAGATGATGCCATTCCAGGAATTAGGCTTGGGTGTTACAATCTTGTCAGGTAAGGAAAGCGGGACTGGGCACCAGTTGGCAGAGTAACTATCACTCATGTACAGAGGGTTTCAGAATAAGCAGAGGAATCTTCCAAACCTCCTTCTTGGTGCACAGACTGCACCAAAAGAAGACAACCTTAAAATTGGAAAGTAAGCCAAAAGCCCTCAAAATAAAGAATCTGAAGTTAAACCTGTTATCTGAAGCATTCATCACTGCACAAAAAGTCTCCTGTATCACAAGCTCTGTTAATTTCTATTCCTTTATGACATGCTGTAAGTTGCAATACAGGACACATTTTTCAGATACAGCTAACTGCATATTTAAGTGGTATCTGCAAATCAAGTGGGAACGTGAACCAAAACAGACAAGCTGCAAATAACCACAATCTTAGAGCTAACTCAGACAGACCACTGTCATCTAATGACCACTTAAACCTGCACTGTTGGGACTGCTATTGTGGGAGATGATGGAGATTTCAGAGGGTGCTGCTGTGGTGTTTAAGTGTCTTGCTAAAAATCACACAAATCTGACACTGAGGAAGGAACAGAAAGCAAGTATCTGAGTTTCTGCCCTATCTTAAATCATATCAACATGTATGAACTGATAACAAAACGGTAGCTACACTGTGAATTATGAATGGATTACTTTATTCTCCACCTAGTCTCAGGAATATCCTGTTTCTGTATGACTCTCCAGCAGATCCTGTGCTGCTGGCAGCCCACTAAGCAAACTTAAGAGGACGCACGCTGTGGATAGGCAAGCCATCATGTCAATTCCAGATCTTTTACCTAGTATATATTCTGTCTTTAGTTATTGTCAAAGCTGCCACAAAACTCAGCTTGTCTGCCCAGAGAATGGAGACTAGCTACAGCTCAGTATGCACTAAGCATAGAAGTGGCCCCTAAAGAAATTATAAGTGTTATTCTTTCCTCTGAATTCCCTCAGTACTGTTGTGTCTTTCCTACCACGTTACCTGTTTCATGCTCAGATTGCACAGTAGGATGTCCCCAGCTGCTGTAGCAACACACACACTCTCCTGCTCTGGAAGATCTTCGACACCCACGATACAGCCACTTCCATCCTCAGGCAAGAACCCCCCCAGAGTCAAGGAAACTTCTCTTGACACCTTGATACAGAGAGGTCAATGGCTTATTAATTACACATCACTCACTGGGATTTTTGCAGAAATGACAGAGTAATATCCTTAAGTATATTTCATCCTACTGCAGTTTTACAAAGCATTACACAGCAGAGGAGAGCGTGTGAATGGCACCAGAAAAAAAGACAACTTTCAAGTACTTATCTTCACTTATCCATAGGAAATGGTGACGATCCTCTTATGGTAAAAGTTATAGAAGAAAACAAGAAAACGCTTATATGGAAGTAAACAGTACACAACTTCCAGTTTGCTCTGCTAATCATCTTCCAACACTCTTTTCATACTTCACCACAGTGTCAGCATTAAGAGGTGCAAGGGCAGCTGCTTGAAGTGTCCCACTACTCTTAAGGGGGCATGCGGACTTCTACACACAGCATAAAAGAGGAAAAGCATTTGGATGGTGAAGGTATGGCAATCTTCCTTTAGAGCTTTGGAAAGCTCCAAAGGTCTTTCGTCCGTTAATTTCAGAACTGAATACCCTGAAAGAATTAGATGCCTCAGAGTGGTATAGTGAGAAGAAAGCAACCCAGCTTTAACGGGAATTCATGACTCAATAGCTTTCTTATTTATTACTTTAGCGATATGTTGGGTGTTTTTTTCCCCCTAGAGCAAACTTTAAAAAGCTTCCTCCTGTACTCTTCACTCCCTCTCTGCCTGCTTGGCTCTGTTTTGTGAGCCTGTCCTAATGCAACTGTTCGCCAGGTCGCGCTTAAGACTAAACCACGCGGGTGACACGCGCCAAACACTGCTACGCTCATAAAAAGAGGCAGATTTAGTATTTTAGAAGCACAACAAGCCTCTTCAGCCACCAAGATCACAGTGCAGCGGCTCCCACGGCACCGTGAGACAGCAGCAAGCGGCGGCGGGGAGCAGCGGGAGGGTCTGAGAACCCTCAGACACGGCCGCGAAAGGGAAGCCGCATACGCTTCGTTCCAGCCTTGCAAACAACATTCCAGCTTTGCCGACCCCAACACGCCGGCAAGCACCAGCACCCTGCCCCGCAGCCGCGGCTCTCACCGAGTCCCCGGCGGGGCACAGCTCCACGAGCCCGTACTGCGAGCCCACGAGAACTGCGCCGGGCTCAGCGCCGAGGCAGAAGCACTGCGGGGTGCCCGCGGCCGCGGCCGAGCGGCGCCCGCCGGCCCGCAGCAGCCGCAGGTTCCTCATGGCGGAGGGAGCGAGCGGCGGAGGCCGGGCAGCGATGGAAGCCGGGCAGCGGCAGAGGCCGGGCAGCGCCACCGCCTCACAGAACCGCCATGTCGGGCAGCGCGGGCGGCGAGCGCAGGCGCAGTGCGCGGTGCAGCCCTCGCAGGGCGGAGCTCTGCTCCTCCTTCCCTTCCCTCCATGGGTCGTGCGGGGAGCGCAGGGCTTGCAGCCGTGAGGGGCTGGGGGTGGGGCGGCTAAACCAGCGCTGCGACTCTTCGGCAGCTCAGCTCCCGGTGGGGCTGCACAAAGAATAACAGAATCACCGAGGCTGGAGGAGCGCTCTAAGGTCACCCAGTGCAACCATCCACCCAGCACTGCCACTGTAACCCTTAAACCACATCACCAAATCCAGATCCAGATGCTTCTTAAACAAAAAAGATGAGGCCTCCACTGCCTCCCAGAGGAACCAATTCCCATGCCTGACCACTCTGACAGTGCTAAATTTTTTTCTAATAACTAATCTGAATCTCACGTGTCTCAGATTAAGGCCATTTCCTTTTGTCTTCGCGCTGCAGGTGCAGCAGGGTAGGGTGGGAAACTGCTGCATGAAACCCCCCTTCAGGGAGTTTTAGAGAACGATGGGGTCACCCCTGAGCCTCCTCTTCTGGAGACTAAACAACCCCAGCTCTGTCAGCCATTTCTCATAAAATATGTTTTCTAGTCGTTTCATGAGCCTTGTTCCCTCCTCTGAATGCACTCCAGCACATCAAAGTCCTTTATAAAGTGAGGGGCCCAGAACTGGACAGAGCAGTCGAGGTGTGGCCTTGCAAGTGTATGAGATGACAGGGTGAGCAGGATTATTCTTTTGGAGCCATTCTGGCACTAACCAGCTGAAGAACTCCAGCTGAGATTTTCAAGGCATTTACAGGCCAGCCTTCACGTAGGTCAGTGCTGCCCTGATGCCACTGCTTCTGTCACACTCTGCCACCTTCTTCCAGGTGTGGCTGAGAGAGAAACGGCAGCTCAGCCTTCAGAGGGAATAAGGACTTCATGCAATCACAGTTATAGCCTTGACACTTCCCCCTTTTCCTAGTGGAGCTAGACTTCATCAGTCAGTACTGATAATCAGTTCAAGAAAGACAAGGAGCTGACGGAGAAGGTCCAGCGGAGGCGACAAAGATGATTTGGGGTCTGGAACTTGGGGTCTGGTCTCTTTTACGAGGAGAGGCTATGGGGGCTGGGCCTGTTCAGTCCAGAGAAGACTGAGGGGGATTGCATCAATACATATAAATATCTCAAAGGCAGGTGCCAAGAGGATGGTGCCAGACTCTTTTCAGTGGCGCCCAGTGACAGGATGAGGAGCAAAGGCCATAAACTAAAACACAAGAAATTTCACCTCAACACGAGGAAAAACTTCTTTATGTTGAAGTTGGCAGAGCACTGGAACAGGCTGCCCAGGGAGGTGGTGGAGTCTCCCTCTCTGGAGGGAGAGATTAAAATCCCACCTCAATGCATTCTGCTGTAGGTGATCCTGCCTTGGCAGGGAGGGTTGGACTAGATGGTCTCCAGAGATCCCTTCCAACACTAACAATTCTGGGATTCTGTGTGATTCTGCGATCCAATCTAATGGCCAAATACCAAGACAAGACAAATTTGAGACAAACGGTTTTTGTCTGTGGCAATCTGTAGATTTTGCATGCTGTAATCCGCTTAATGTACTCTACAGTTTGGCAGTTTAGGCCTGTAGAAAGATGAGCCATTAGACACCTGGACAGGTTTGCTTTTTGCTGTTCTGATACTTGGCTAAAGTCAGTGATAAGACTCAATAATATTTGCTAAACTCAGCGAGGGCTTTTTTTGAGACCAGTGGAAAAGGCACAGCTATCAGTGCATACAGGGAAAATCAAAGCCATCCAGATTCCTTATTCTTGGGACAAAAGCATAAGAAGTGCCTTTCCAGGCCAGTACAGTGCCTGCCAAGCCCAGCAGGGCCTGGCTGCACTGGCAGGAGGAAAGGGAGCTGTCAGAGAGCATGTGAACCTGGCTGTTCTGTGCATCCTGTGCCCCCCAGGACCTGCACTGCTTCATTAGGGTTGTCTGACAGCTTGATCCCATCGGCCTCTAGTGTCCAATGTCACCAAGTTACCACCGTTCTTAGCTCTGATCCCGTGAAATGTGCTTGACGGAGCTGAGTTGCCCCAGCTGACTCCACAGCCGTGGCTCTCATCTGCATCCGCTTCGCGGTGGTTTTGCAGCTCTGGAGAGAAGTCCCCTCATGCAGATGGCACTTGCTGGTCCCCTCTAGCTCACGAGCTGTCCCCCTCTGCTTGCTTCCTTTCCATGGGTCGCATCACCCTGACGAACCACTTTATTCCCGACACCCGTTTCAAATGCCCTATACTACTGTTGTCATTTGTCCCGCGGCTCCAGCTGACGTCCCCCGCTTCCACCCCCCCCGCTGTCCTGTTGCTTCGCCGCCCCGTCCCCGCCGCTGTCCCGGGCCCCGCCCCACCAGCCCTGCCTCAGACCGGCTCCGCCGGGAGNCCGCCCAGCCGGGCGCTGGTACAGGCGGTGCCAGACTCCGGGCAGCCCCGTGCCAGGCTCCGGCCGCCGTCGCTGGTCCCCGCGGTGCAGCTGGGCTGGGAGGCGCTTCGGCGGCGCTGCGGGAGGCGCGGGAGGGGCTGCCTTATACTGATCGCACCAGCAGCTCCGGAAAGGTTTGTGCAGGGTCCACCCTGATCCGTTTTCATTGGTGAGTCAGTGTCAGGGCAGCTTTCGGCTAAATATATCTTTCAGACAGCTTCCCGGCAGCGACTGGACCGAAGAAAACCTGAGGCAGACGCTGCTTTTCTGTTGCTGTTGGATTTTTTGGAGGCTGTGGTTACCTGCTTGGTGGTGCTTGCAGCAACAGCTTTATGCCGGGAGACGGTGACTTCCAGGAGGTTCTCTCTACTTCCTTTAAGGAGGTGAGGTCTTATGTAGAGGTTGCAATGCAGATCTGACATGATTCCTTGTAACTTGGTTCTTGAACCTAATACTTACTAAATAACCTAAATTAAATTACCTGAAATGCTTACTTGAACCTGTTCATGGTGTGGACCCATGGACCATCATGCTGGCAAGAGGTAGAAGTGTTATAGAGTCTTCAGACTATACAGAAGATACTTATACTGATCCTGACATGAAAGCCCCCGTGTCTGTTTGGGAAAGCTGAGAGTGCTTCTTCCTCGTGATGATATTTCCTTCATTCCAGGCAAAATTAGCATGGAAATGAAGTTCTTCTGGTGTTTCAGAAGCTTAGTTGAGGCAACGCCCTATCAAGGGGTGCTTGGTGTTGGCATTTGTGAATGTGTTCAACACCAGGATCCACAGTGTCATGGGAGTGAACTAAAAGGATTTAAGTAGCTTTCGACAAAGAGTGAACATTATTGATAGTTGTCTGGAAAGCAAATGTGGGAACAGGAGGGGGCAGCAATAAACATGATGAGGCTTAGCCTGTGCTAGGATGGATAAACTTTCTTTCAATCGTGAGGGTAAGTTGTTCCTAAGAGCAGACGAACAAGATCAGCTTGGGCAACATCTCAGTGTGCTCCATTGTATTATCTCATTGATGTGTTGTCATACAGCTGGATGTTGTGTTGAATAGTTTTATATCTGCAGTTGGATTCCCACTAACTGAACACTGCAGCAATTTATTTGCTTACATATTTGCTTCAGCTATGTTAGTGTCTGAAGCTGAAGTTTCAAAAAATGCAAGGAGTTATTTATAGACAATTTTCTGAGTGTTGTTAGCTTTCTTTATACAGGAGCTGTTGGTATCTGCAGCTCTGAGCAAAAAATCATGCCTGTCATATGGCTAAGCACTTGAAAAAGTGCTCAGAAACATGGCAAAATTGCCATCCTTGCATATGATAAAAATTTATCTGAATGTGGAACTGTGTAGCTGGCTACAGCTTTTAAGTCTGAGAGAGAAGTTGAACTCAAGGTTTACACAGATCCCTTCCAGCCTGAGTTTTCTCTTTTTCTTTTACACTTCTGGGACCCAGGTGGTTACTTTGGTTGCTGAAGCAACCAATACTCTTTTGCAAGGACCACAGATTTACTTTCTCTGGTGCATTAACCATCATGTGAATCCATCCTACTGGATGAAGAACTAATACCTAGCATGCAGGTATTTTAACAACTATAGTCAGCTGACACAAATTATTCATAAGGATCCTGCATAAGGCTGGATTTTTCTCCAGATGCCATATTTAAATTACTAGTTGAACATTCAGTGCAAACACCAGGACACACTTACCTGCAATCCCTTGACCTGACTATGTGCCTATCCCCAGAGCTTGTTATCTTGCCATGTTTTCTGCAGCTGTTCCTTAACATTAAGTACCAAATGCCCTGGTTATTGCCATTGATTTGGCATGTCCACAGGCTGTACTTACTTTTCACACAAGGGATTATGGTGCTGTTTCTTGGCTACTAGTCCAGGCTAATTTAGGAATGAAAAAGGGAGAAAGCAGGTATATAGAGGTCATCTGAGCAGAGGAGAGCAGGGAGCTATGCCCAAAAGTAGAGCTGGATACCTTGACTGCATAGTTTGAAAGCTGTGTTTTTGTGTCATATGGCAGACCTGAGCTTATTCTTTCCTTTTTTGTTGGCTGCAGGTTCTATAACAGTGATGATATAATTGGGATTGGCTTATTTATCTAGAGAATTTCCTGTTTCAATCTATTTCCTTAAAGATGAAGAAAGGGCCAGAAAGAGGAGCGTGTACCCTTGCTGCTCCAGGCAATTTAGTGGAGTCAGATCCAGACACTAACAGCAGCAATGGAGCCTCAGCAAGCGAGAAAGACATTCTTCCCTCTCCCGGAGAACTGGAAAATGTACCACTGAAACCCAGCACAGAAACATCCAGAAAAAAACTCTGCGGCTATTTAAATAAACTGGGCATCAAGGGGCCAATCAAGACCTGGAAATCTCGCTGGTTCTTTTATGATGAAAACAAATGTCGCTTACTATACTACAGAACTGCCCAGGACATTAATCCTTTGGGGTCTATTGATCTCTCCAGTGCCAGCTTTGACTGCAGAATGGAAAATGGGGAAGGAGTTTTTGAGATCAGAACATCAAGCAGAGTTTTTACTTTGAAGGTAATGAAAAACTTCCCAATCAGGACAGACACATCTGTACTAAGGTATCTCTTAGCTTGAGTTGCACTGAAGTCCTCCTAGCTTGGATTACTACCCCTTGAACCTAAATTACTTGCATTGTTTTGGCAAGTCTGGGACTTCTTACCTATGTTGTTTAACAGAGTAGAAATAAAAGCCAAACTGTGTGCTGAATTAAAGTACTTGAGGAGACCTGCAGTCCATATGTAATTTACTGAACAGAAATTAACTCCTCTGTCTGAAATGGTTGCTCCAGGAGGATTCTTTGCTAGACTTTTATTTCTGTGTAAGTAATTGTAAAAAACTCTGGGGATGATTCCTGTCTAGAACAAATATGACATTTCTGCTTAGCCTTGGACGGTAATAAACCAAAATACATTTAAAATTAGGTCCACTGAGATTTTACCACTTAAGGCCATACTGTCCTCCCAAATCAGTGTTAGGACCAGAAGATACAGATAGAACATGTGCTTGGTACAGCTGGCCTTTTTTTTTGCTGATTTATGTAGCAGAGTGGTGGTTATCTCAGGATGTGTCTTGTGTTGATGAGATTATTCCCCTCCCTTTCCTGTTTTATGTTAGGCAATCAGCAAACAGGCGATGATGTATTGGCTGCAGCAGCTGCAAATGAGACGTTGGGAATTTTGCAATACTCAGAGCCGATTTCCTGTGGGCAGCTCCCAGCTTGTGAATGAAACTCTGGCTGGAAGAAGTAGGTGTTGCATATGTCAACCTTTCTTTTGCTTTCAGCCCCCTGGTGATGAATGGTGTTCCTCATCTGGAAGTGGGTAGATATTTTGGCCAGGTTTTTAAATGGAGGTGCCAACCAGCAGTGCTTGGCCAATGTTTGACACTTCTGTCTTATTATGCATGAAAGTGAGTCAGCTGCCTCCTAATCTACAGCATATGTTTGGAGATGTTCAGGTGTCTTGTGATCATGAATTCCATCTTGATTTTCCTCACACTTGTGAAATGTGCGCATTTGGTATATCACTCTTGTAAGGCCTGTGACATTTAGAACAAGCAAGGTTTTTTCCAGTGGCAGGATGAAGATGTCCATTCATAGAAGTGGTAGTAGACAAGTCAGTGAATAAAAGAAGGGCACAACAAGGGTCTCCACCTGTTTATGACTAGGTGTTATAGAACTATAACTAGATGGTTATTGAAACAAATAATCCCCTCCCTAGTAAGTGTCTGCACTAAAAGGTTCTGGGTGGCATCTTGCTACAGCAGGCAAAAATTTGGTAACAAACTGTGCTTGCAGAGTGTTATCCACACATTAGAACTATCAAATGGGGTTTTGGAATGTGGCAAGAGAACAGCAAAATTTTCCTTCCTTCTATCTTCAGGGAGGTAAAGTCTGATTGTTTCAGGTTAGTCATACTTATATATATGATTGAAATCACTTGATTGGCCATGAATAAGTCATTCTCTTCATACATGGAAACTTCTGTAATTTGACCTAAAACTAAGGAAGCCTGCTCTGCTGCCCTTGTTCCATCTGACCACTTGAACATGCAATGTATACCTGTAGTAAACTGTTGTGGCTGTTGGATTACAGGAAAGACCCAAAGTCCAATGGAATTCTGTCTTGCTCATTTGCTTTTGTGTCCATTTGTTTTTACGTAAATGTAGTTGACAACGAAGACTTTCTGCCTTTGGTGAAAACACCAACAGAAGCAGTGGGTTTAAAGTCAGCATCTTTGCCTCAAACATCTACTGCTTTGCAGAACATCTCCCTTAAGCACCCTTGGACAGAGATACAGTAAGTGCACAAAGAGAACTGCAGTGTGGTTGATGTGCTGGCCTGCCACTGTGCTTTCCTTGCCTGTCACGTATTGTGTGAAATGGGGCTCTTGCTGAGGTGGGAGAACTGTGAAGCACCTTTTTGGAGGCTAGTCCAGGCCAAAGTAAACTTCCTGCCAGTGGGTCTTTCGCATCTCCCTGTTCTGATGCATTTCACATAATCTAGCTCTCTTAGCAAAGATCCTGGTAGCAGACCTAGGACTTGGTTAAGCTCTCTTCAGTGTAGTCAGTACTTTGCATACCTAGTGTGATGCATCTGCACAGCAGTCTTGGCAAGGCACATGATCAGCTTTAGCTGTACTCAGTAGGTAGTGGTACAAGCCCATTTGCACTTTCCAGTGGTTTCAAAGGACCTTGAGTGTAGTGCATTGTCTAAAGCAGGAACTCCAGGGGAAAGTTGCTTGAGCCTGTAAGGTGGCCTGACTGCACAGCTTGCTACTGCTTGCTTCTCTCTGCTGTTGCAGTGGGTGGCCCCGTCAGGTTAAAAGTCACAAGCCTTGGATAGTTACAGTTTCACAAAGACAATGCCATCAGTATCTCCGTGTTTCCTAATCACTTACTTACATATAACCAAAAACGAGTAAGTGGCCACCTGCCAAACATTGTTGGTGTGGAAGTTGTCTGTAGTTTTTTTACCACCACTGCTGCAGCTACAATCTGATGCTTATATGAAGAAAGATCCCCCAGGAGACCAGAGTTTCATTTACATGTTAGCAGCTTCATTTAGTTAGGAAAGTAGCAGGCACTAAGTCTTTTGTAGACCTCAAAACAAGGGACTTATTTTGTTTTAGCTGAAGGACAACACAGGAGAAGAAAGGAAAATATCTGTATTCATACTTTCTGATGTAGGTTTTACACAAACAACTTGTACGTTTGTAGTTCCTTATGATTCTGTAGAGTCATCTCTTAATGCTTCTGGCAATAACTGATAACAGCAGCTGTAACAAACTGTTTCTGGGTCTGACTGTAGTTTTGTTCCTGAAACTCTTTACTACGTTTTAGTTTATTGACTTTGTAGTGCCAAGGTTATTTATTAAATGATTCAGAGCACAGGACCTGTGGCTGCTTCAAATGTGATCATTGTCCCACTTTGGCTATGTTGTAGGTAACTGAGCTTCTCTTGGCAGCTGTTCTTGGCTGCTGTTTTTAGCACCTGGGGATTTCTGCAGTGAACTAAGGATAGGGATGGATAAAGGAAGGGAAGGAGAGAGGGGAGGGAAGGACGTGGTTAGTCTACTATTACCTTTGATCCCTCTCTTTGATTTAATGTGTTTATGTATAGGGCTCAAGCACATGGAGAAAGATAATCTGATTTTACATTGCTGTGCTGTATTGATTTTCTGGCATCTTCCTGATTTATAGCAGTTACAACCTTGCTCTCCTCAAATCCACCAATGGTATGAAGAGTTCATTTTCTCTGCACATGAAGGAGATAGGTTTTGGGAAGAGGGGTGGGAAGTAAGGGGAGGTAAGGCATTGAAGAGTTCGAATGTGCACTGGCTGGCTGCAGGGATCATGACTTCTGTTCACTAGGCTGTCTTGATCTCTTCTTGTTTCAGAAACACTGTCTACAATATTTGTGGCTCCAAGCAGCTCTGGAGGAACAATGGGAATGTCTTTAGCTTCGATGAATTCCAAGAGCATCCTGAGAATGTCGATGAGAAACAAGAGGCAGAAGTGGAGGCAGGATGTGCAGGTGATTGTTACTGAGCTGTGTGAGCTGGTCTGAGTATGATGCCTCCTATCAGGGATTCAGACTTAGCAGGAATGGAAAGGAGATGGTGGCAAGTTGTCAAGGGATATGAAACCTCTGTTACGTTGTCTCAAGTCTCTTCCTGAGTTGTTGCCACAAGACTGACTCTTCAGGCTCTGTCTATCTTCTACTTTTGGAACCTTCTACCAAGGCAAAAAAACTTGAAATCCATGGTGCCAGATTTATTTCGTTAAGGTAAAAGTGTAATTGATGCACAGACACAGGCTAAGCATGGCAGCTCCACTGCATGCATACCTTTCCATGGTGGTAACTCACATTTGCTGTGGGCCAGATAGATGAGCAGTGTGCAAGGGGGGTGAACAGGTACCATAAACCATCACAACTTTGTTTATTGTGGGCATATCAGTGTCTGATCCATACTGTTTTGGCTTCAATCCTGTGGGTCAATTTTCCTTGTCCTGTATGTCAGCCTTCTCTGTGGAAGTGTTGTGAGTCCCCCCATAGCACGACTTGGGAGTCCATAGCAAAACAATTCTGTGTAAATTAAATCTATCTCCCGTCAGGTAAGGAGGGGACCCTGGAAGACAGGAGGATGGAGCCCAGGCTGAACTGGATTAAGAAAGCCAGGTGTATGAACAGTGGCTTCCCAGGCTCTGAAGAATTGTCCAGAGAGAAGAACTCAGCAGATCAAGTGAGTGTCCTACAGCAACAAATTCTGACACTCACAGAGGAAGTCAAGTCGCAGAAGGTGAGTGTGGTGAAGAGACTGCTATTTCTAAGGGTCAGGGCCCTGAGGCTGGTCACAGGGACTCCCTTACGCATTGGTGTGTAGAAGCACTGAGAGGTGCTCAGCAGGCACTAACTGGACACCACTTGAAGCCCCTGGTGTTAACACTTTGTGTGTGCCTGAATGTGGCCAGCACAAAGGAAGACCTTCATCCATTTCTAGGAAGTGCAACTAGGTCTAAGAGGGAGGTAGAACAAATCCAAGTGTGCTCTGCTGTTGTCTTGCTTATGCATCCCTGTTGCTCACTAAATACAGTGCTGAATAATTACCATGACACTGGTGAGAGCTGCCAGGTGGAGTCATGCTGTTAACAGCAGGTCATTCTTTCTGAACAGTGACCCACCATTAAGGTGTGACTTGACTGTAGATGTCAGGGCATGGGTCACTGCAAGGGCTATCCCTTATGACTGATACTGTTCTTCAAAGCATGAAGCAATGCCACATTCTCTGCCAATGATGCTGGTAGCTCTTCCAGCAGAAGAGGCAAGAGAGCCAGGTCCCATACTGGGTAGTCAGTATTGTCCTTGATTTGCTTACATGTCTGAGATGGCAGAGCCTGAATCAGCAACGTGTTGCTGGAGCAAGGTTCCATGCCTTCATGCAGGATGGAGGAGGGAGGACTCAGGCAGAAGGAAGGTTAAAATGGATACCACAGTTTCCTTCTGACAGCACAGGTTCCCACCATCCCGTTTTACCACACTGCTGAACAGATCTCCATGTTCTCTGCTGGGCCTCCCAAGAATGATTGTGGGAAAGCCAGAATTCAGACAGTGTGGGCAGCAGCTTTTCTGCTAGCAATCCACATCAAGTCATCCATGACCTGCTGCAAAGACCTCTCAGGCACAGCTCTGAGAGCAGAACATCTCACTGTGGTGTCACTGTGGTTTCAAGATTTCTGCATTGTTTTCCTTCTGAAAGGAGTCAATTTTAAGATAATTCACTGTTGGGTCTGTGCCGTCCATACTGCCATTGCCCTGGACAGCACAGTGATGGGATGGCTTTGCGTTCCCTTTCCAGGAATTAGTTAAACTTCTCCACAAAGCTCTGGAGGCAGCCCAGCAGGAGAAGCGAGTATCCAGCATGTATCTCACTGCAGCAGAAGATAAGGACAGGCTGGAGCTGGTGCGCCACAAAGTGAGACAAATTGCAGATCTGACAAGTCGCCTGGAAGGTCTTGAACAAGAAAAGAAGGAACTAGAGCAGATACTGGCTTTGAGAGACAGCCATATCCAGGAGCTCAAGGAACATGTGCAGCTTCTGATGGAGAAGAACCATGCCAAACAGGAAGTCATCATGGCCTTGACAGAGCAGATGGCCCGAGAGCTCTCTGACCCCTTGCAAGAAGCCAACACTATCACCGTAGAGACACTGTATAAGCAGCAGGAGGAGATTGAGCATCTAAAGGTGTGTGAGATGGCACAGGTCTTTTGGGCCCATTTTTATGCCCTCAGGTTCAGTGGGAGAGTGTTCTTTGCAGTAAGCACAGAATATACTTCTGCGTGTTGCTCCATCTATCTTCAAATGAGAGAAAGGCTGGAAGGGGCTCACCTGATGCCAACAGAGTGCTCAAAAGCATCTGGCTCAGTTTCAGCTTCAGCTTAGAGCCTGTTTTGTTTGACCTCCTGTCATCATTCAATGCCTGCCACTTTCTTTTCTTTTGTTTCTCAGCTGCAGCCTGACTTGCTGTCTTCCCTTTATTTTGTTGCTCTGTGTTTCTGTCTTGCAAACAGTTTCCCAGTACATCCTGATTCTTTCCGATGCAGCCTGCTGTATGTCTCTGTGTGCACAGCTGTAATGATGGGTTAGTGTGAGGTGGAGAATTGCCAAAAGAGCCACTTGCAGTGGAGAGTGTTTTTGCTGCCAGCCATGGGGCTGAGATTTGTTTCATTTAAAAAAAAAAAACCAACCAAAATTAAACCAATCAACCAAACAAAACCCAAACAAAACACACATATTCTTCATCTTATTTAAGTGCATCTCTGGCTTTATATGACCTGGATCTCTCTGTGGTTTTTAAGTACATATGTACATTTAGCATTTTCAAGTGTCTTGTTGATGCGTGACAATATTGTGCCTTGATTTCCTTTGTAGGGAATATTTACACTGGGGAGTCTTGTCTGCTCCTCAGAACACAGAATTTTTGAGATATTTTATTGTCCTTAACATAATCTGATGTCCCTGAAATGGGAGGGATTTCAAGCCCCTCATAAACTCTGCTTGTGTGACTGTTTTGCTTGGCAGGATGATATTGATGCATACAGAACCCAGAACCAGTTTCTCAATTCAGAGATCCACCAGGTTACTCGACTCTGGACAAGTGTTGCTGAGAATGAAAAAGCCCTTCTGATGAAGGTAAGGCCAAATGACCTTTTTTCCTTGATGTGAACTGTTTCTAATTTATTTTCAAAGTTGGCACTGGAATAGATTTTGATCCACAAGGAATAAGCTTTCTAATTTTTTTTTAGTGTGACTTCTTTACTGCTTTCTGTTGTTCTCAAATTAGACATTAGGTATTTTAATTCTTCAACAGAAGTAAAATACCCTCAAAGATCAGTCATAAAGGTGCTGAAACTTAACCTAGATTTCTGCATTTCAGCTATGGAAATATAAAAGCAACACTGTGTAGGCAGTTAGAAAAGTTTCCTTAGAGCTGACAGACTGACTCCTGGCTCCATCTAGTCATGGTTTCTCTGCTGGACTTGACACTGCCAAGTGGCAGCACCCTTCAAGTCCTGCAGTTAGATCAGAGTTCTTATGTTTTCCTAAGTTGTATTTCTTTTTCTAGCTGTGTAAGTGTGCAAAACCTGGTTACTATCAGATTTGTCCAATACTATTTTCTGGTCCTGAACCACTTCCAAGGCTGGTGGTGTGTGCTGGCATTTGTTCTGTGGATTTTACCTAGGATTTACTTCGCTGAGTTTTAAGGTATTGTTGTGAATGAGTGTCTTAGGTTGCTTAAAGAATCACTGGCAAAGGTTAGGCAAAGCAGGTTTAATATTGAAGTGAAAGTATGGCAGAGCTCATTGGCAGGGTTCACTCTACTACCTACTAGATGATTATAGCACGCAGAGGTAAAATAGTACTAAAACCTATAATCCATCAATCTAAAACTAAAATCAATCAAAAATCTACATGGAAACTGGAGATGGAAAAAGATAAGGATGGGAAAACTTTAGCATAAAAGGAATAAGGGAGGCCCTTCCATTGAGCCACAAGGTTCAGTGTGGACTCCTGTGCAAAACTTAGCTCTGGACCTGAACAATAGCTTGGGTCTGAAGATTTTAACAGCACTTAACAGCACTTACATAATGGCTGAATTTAAACAATTTACAAAAGATTCTATGGAATTTACTGCAATCACAACAGTAACTCACTTAGAGGCCTAACTTACTTAACCAACCAAAGTACTTAAGCATCTAAGATTCCAGGTACATTATCTGTAGCACATTCACACAGACCTAGAGTATGTACAAGGTGCCTGTGAAAATTCTCCCTTGAGCTCAGTGAAGTGCTCATGTCTGATGTCTTTGCATCTTCTCAAAGGGCAAAGAATGGGGGTATCAGCCCAGATTCTGTCATCATTGCTCAGCAGTGGTCCTTCAAGTACAGCAAATCTGAGAGTTCTCTGGCTCTGAGAGGCCCCACTCAAAGGGAGGTTGCTAGTCACAGTCCACTGTGGTGCAGGAGAGCTCAAAGGGTCTCACTTAGTACCACGGTTTATAGGTTCTCAAGGGAATTGCCTTTAGTCATAGTAATTTGCCCTCCTGGCCACAATTGTTAACTTTCTTTGACAATTTGATGACAAAAGTGTTGTTCTACTTGGGCTTGCAAGAAAAATAAGTTTCCAATGGTGTTTGTTAAAAACAGAAGCTCGTTAATCAGCACCAGTCTGTGGGAGAAGACAGTGTTTCTGATAAGCACAAGAGCTTAGCCCAGGTGCTGTCCACCAAGACTGAGGCCTAACAAGCATTTCTGAAATCCTAGTATGGCCTTAGCTGGGGGAATACTACGGGTATGTCTTCACAGTCATGGATTCTGGGACAGGGCAAGAAGCTGCTTTTGGAGTGTTATTGCCATTCTTACATCTGTTTGCTTTCTAATTCTTTGAAACCCTGCCTTCCTCCTAACTTACTGCTTTCTCGTCCTGAGACTGCCATAGCCTTCAAAAAGGAGGTAATCACATGAGCCCAGTATGCTTGGTGTGAGGCAAAATGCTTATTAAAGTGGTAGTATGAAAGAAACCATGGCCTTTCTGTCCCCTCTATGTGCAACATAATTCTCTCTGTGGTTTCTGTTTTGTTCTTGTTTTCAACCTCTGCTTCCCACTGAAAGGAGTCTTCACTGAGCTTCCTGGGAGACACTGGGTGAGTCTTGTCACCTGTGTGGCCTTAGTTCCCCACTTGTGGAGTGGACTAATAATCCTCATTTGTTTATTCTGCTTTCTGTGCCCAGGACTATGGTGGTGGCAGGTACTGTCCTGCTCCTCGGCTGTGCTTCTTGTGCATGAGAAATGATGTGTACTAGTGCCATGGGATTGGGGATGCTGAGGGGCATGTGGTCACCTAGTCTGTGGTGCTACTGTGTGTCCTGAAAATGGTATGCTTATAGCTCAGTCTCAGGAGTAGTATGTTTTATCAGGATACAGCTCAGGGTAGTGTAGAGGACTTGTCTGAGGATGAGGGAAAAGATCTGCAGAGAACTCAGATGCAATGCTGGCTCTTTGACTGTGTCCTTAGTTGAGCTGGTGGGATGTGGCCATCCACTGATGCAATACAGTAGTTAAAAGAGGTGATGATGGTGTAGGTTTCCCACTCAATAAGCAACTTCTGTTGCATGCTAGCTACTGCAGCTTGTACTTCGTCATATACTGTGGTGATTTATTCATGGCTGCAATTCCACTGACTGTGGAAAACTATTAAATGTGTTTCCTGGGTCTTTGCTCTTCAGAAGTCTTTATGTGCAGACCACACCAGTAGAGAGCAGTGGCAGTGCAGGAAGAACTACTAATGAGTGAGCTTTCCTTCTTGTTTCCCAATCAGTGTGCTTGCCTGCAAGCAAGAAACTGCCAGATGGAGAGCAAATACCTGACAGTCTTGAGAAAGCTGCAGGAGGCTGTGCCTGGCCTGCCCAACTCACATGCTGAATTGGTGAAGAACCTCATCCAGGAAGCTCTCCAGTGGGATGTGAAGGAAGAAGCAGAAGAAGGTTTTAACTTGAACCCTGTAAGGTAAGAGTTGAGAGCATGGGGATATTCACAGCTTTGTAGAAGCCTGTCTGCAAAGGGAAGTGTGCAAGAGACATCTGAGGATATTTTATAGCAGGAGCCTACATTTTTGTTTATGCCTTCCTGCACAGTCAGTGCCCTTGTTATGTAGCAATTCCCATTTTATCTGTTTGGTCAGTCTTGCAGGTTCTCCAGGGAGCTTTGGAGATGAGAGCCCCTAAGCCAGGCTTAGTCTCTTTGTCAAGATTATGTTGATATCTTACAAGTATTCCACCCTGTGGACAGATGGTGCACAAATGGTCAACCACCTGTACTATCAGCACTCCTGGTGTGTTCTGATCAGCAAGAGATTTTCTGTACAGAGAGACACAAGTACTTGTGCTCTGGCATGGGTGACAGGAGCCTGGCAGCAGGCTGTAGCTGGCATGACCCCAGGCAGTGAGTGTCCCTGATGCAGGTACCAGCACTGTCATTTGAACTAAACTCTGCCTTGTGTCCCTCCAGCGAGTATGATGAGTATGGGTTTATGACTGTACCTGACTATGAAATTGAGGACTGGAAACTCTTGGCCAAAATCCAAGCCCTTGAGATAAAATCCAACAAACTGCGGAGCCAGGAAGTAGTGGAGAAACCCCTCCGTGACAGATGGAACAGCATTGGTGAGCTGAACCCTTCTGCAGAGCTGAAGAGTCTGATCCGAAGCGGCATTCCAGCGAAACATCGGCAGCGAGTGTGGAGGTGGATGGTCAGCCGGCACTGCAGCCCCGTGCCTGGCCACTACCAGCGGCTGTTGGAGCAGAGCAGGAGCACAGAGCACCCTGCCTGCCGGCAGATTGAGCTGGACCTGCCCCGCACACTGACCAACAACAAGCATTTTTCCTCTCCCACTTCCCAGCTCATCCCCAAGCTCCGGAGGGTGTTACTGGCATTCTCCTGGCACAATCCTGCCATTGGGTACTGCCAGGGATTGAACAGGTGAGGAACCAGGTGTGCTGCTTCTTCATGAGGTAGCACTGAAGAAGTGTAGCCATATACTCTAGGCTGTGATTCAAGCAGCCCCAGGCCCTTGCCTCTCTACAGTTCTGTCCTAGCTCTAGGTATTTACTTGCAGAATTCTGCATTTGGTGTCTTTGTTTTCATTCAGTGTTGTTGCTGGGATCCAGCAAGCAGCAGGATGCACTTGTGTGGCATCTCTATAGTTACAGAATAGGAAGGAACAGCTATAGGAGGAAGAGTGAGGCAGTCCCAGAATAACAGCACAAGGCTGGGGCTGAATTTTTAAGTAGTAATGTAGAGTAATAAAGCAGAAGAACATCCTGGTGATTCCCTTTTTTGCTGAGAACAGTTGGAGGAAATGTTGGAAAATGTTAACATACGAGGGAGTTGCAGTAAATGACACAAGGAGAGACTGAGGAAATCAGGGTTGTTCTGTCTGGAAAAGAGAAGATTCAGGGAATATAAAAGCTTCTTTCACTTCCCAAAGAAGGCTATAGGAAAGATGAACCTAAATTTCTTAGAATTGTGCTGCCAAGTAGAAAAGATACTAGGCATTAGCTGTAAGAAGGGAATTTCTAGTTGCACCTCTTCACATGAAGAAGGTCATTGGATGTTCTTCAGAAAGATGATAGAAACTTTCCTCCCGAGAGCCCTTAATATAAGGTATCATCTTTCTAGTCTGTCTAAAAGGGGGTAAGTCAGAGCTGAAGGTGGTCAGGGCTGTAAAAGAATGTATGGAGAGGTGAACTTTATCACATAATATGGAGTACCTCTGAGTGACCTCCTTCCTGTAATGAAATGGCCCACATCAGCACACTACTAACTTCAGCAGATTTACAGAACATTCCATGAGCTGGGAAACCTGACTTTGTCACACCAGTTCCATATATTCTGACAGAGCCACATGGGAAAGAAACTCACACCGCTATGGTTCCTTCAGAAACAGATCGCTTGCCTCTGTCTGGCTGTCCTGCCACATTTGTTATTTTGGATGCCAATGGAGCTGGAGACATGCAAAAGAAGTCTTGTATTCTTCAGTTCCTCTGCTGATGACTCCCCCTGCAGTACTGAATTGCCGCTCACCATATCTTGTTTATCACAGATTGGCAGCTGTTGCTCTCCTGGTCCTGGAAGATGAGGAAAGTGCTTTCTGGTGTCTAGTCTATATAGTAGAGAACCTAATGCCAGCAGACTACTACAGTGACACACTAATAACATCACAGGTGAGCTGAGCACCCTCATATCTGCTTGGACTCTCATACAGTGATTTACAGTAAAGATTTAAAAGTGAGTAGTTGACTTGCTGTGTGTTTGTTTTCTCACAGGACAGTGATACCACCTTGCAATCCCTTACATTGCAGAGATGTTGGAGGCTTGAGAGTACAAAATTGTTGCACTCACAGGAGCAGCACACACAGAGCAGCAGAATTGGTCACCAGCTCTAGGAAATGGGGTACCACTCCTGAGTAATAACATGCAGGTCAGGTTAGTCACAGGGAATGTGCCCATTAATGGCACAGTTACTTATTTTAAAGAAGTCTTAGTAGAGGCAAAGCAGCAAGCTCTGATATGTGTAGACTGAGTATGAGGACGGCCCTATTTTTCAACCCTTCAGACGATTTTCTTGAAGCTGCACTCTGTTTTTGGAGTGCCTTGTACATATGGATGAAAATACTGAGATTTTCTATATTCACGTATTTGCCTTAGTTCATGATTAAACATGGTTTTCTCACTATGGGACTCTCTGCAGATCAGAAAAGTCTCACGTTTTGATGTCAAATATTGTGCTGTGAGTTCAAATATTGTGCTGTGAGTAACTTACCCACCTGATTCAAAATCACTGGATTTCAAGGTTTTCAGCACGTCTTGTCTCAGATATACTATGTCCTCCCAGGCAGAGAAAGAGATAGGCTAACTCCCATATAGTTCAATAGAATTGTTATTTTGTGCCCATACCATCCACACCCATCAGTCTGGTAAGCCTGGCTGTGACCTTGGTGTCTCTATTGTGTGTGGTTGTTTCAGAGAGAAGAGGGTTTTATCTGTGAGCCCACAATAGATGAGGTTTCAAGGGTCAGTAGCTGAGTGACTGATTGTGCCACTGAATTTGTTGACTCATGTTTACTGGGACAGTGGTGTGCTGGTGGAGAGGCCAACCCACAGACTGGGGAAACAGTCAAATCACTGTGAAGATAGCAAAATATTTTTTCAGAGCAAGTTGTGTTAGCTGTGGGATTTAATAGACAGCACTCAATACGCAACAAGTAGACACTGACTGGGAAAATACAACAGATTGAAGAGGCTCCCCTACATTTGGTGAGAAAACACTGAGAATCTTTTTTTAGAAAGAATTTCTGACCTCATGGTTGGTCTCTGAAAGTCTAGCCAAGACTCTTGTAAAGAGGAACGTCTAAGGTGATGCTTTGTGGGTTGGCTTGATAAAGTGACTTGGCTGGAAAACTTAAAATTGCAAATTTTAAAGACGAAGCATATCACCTATATGGTTTGTACCACTGTGCCACAGCTACGTGGGCTGACACAGCTGAGGCATTAATATGATATGGCGTAGGGAAGCCCTAAACATGATCCTGCTCTTTAGCACTTACTCTCCAGAAAGCACGGCTCTGCTGAGGTAAAACCTTTATAAATCTGGATCAAAGATCTCACTGACTGCATTCCTGTGTTTTGGCTCATGCAACCAGAAGCAAAGCAAAGACAGTACTCAGATCACAAAGAGAAGCTTAAGTGAGAATATCAGGTCCTGGTTGCAAAGTCAGAGGTATTCTAGGTGTTCAGTCTGTTAGGCCATGTACAGTCATTCAGACTGGGCAGGTTTTAATCCCTGTCATTCAATTGGATGCTCATGGTATCATGGAAAATCCTGATAAGACCAATACAGGAAGATGTGTCAGATTTTCCCTCTTCACTTTGAGTTTGGGAAGGAATACAATTCTTTGAGTGAGAAGAATGTATGTTTCTCTGCTTGTGTCTTGGCCCTGTTTCAGCTCAATGCCTTGCACTGGATGCCACATACAAGTACACTCCTCAGTGAGTTTGAAGGGTTGGGAGACAACGGATGCTTTGCTCTTCCTAGGGTGTGGTTCACTTGAAGGCAGCACCAGTGATGACCCTGGCATGCAAGGGCTGTTGTCCTATTGCACAGCTCCTCTCCTCTAGCACCAGGACTGCTCTTGGCTAGGACTTCATTGTTTTCTTTTTTGTCAATTTTAGGTAGATCAGAGAGTCTTCAAAGACTTCCTGTCCGAGAAGCTGCCTTGCCTCATGGCTCATTTTGAACAGTATCGGATTGATGTCTCACTCATCACCTTCAACTGGTTTTTGGTGGCCTTTGTGGACAGCCTGGTCAGCGACATCCTCCTGCGAGTGTGGGATGCCTTCTTGTATGAGGGAACTAAGGTGCAACTCCCAGTCTAGGCCTTCCTCCCGCCTGCACCACCTCTGTGACATGGTGACAGGGTGATAAGCATACACATCTATTGAAGATATGTGAGGCTGAACCACTTGTCCTAGCCTGCCTGTTTGGTGGCATGTCTTGATGTCTCCAAGCCTCTGTGTTTTCTGTGTACTTGCTGCTAGTAGGCACACCTAGTCCCTGATTCTGTGCACTTGGTAATTTTTAGCTGGTAGTTGTGCTACAAAACAGCTCTCTGATGGGCCATGGTGTCTCCTGCTCTGTGACATAACTGAGAGTATTATAGATAAAGAGAGAATGAGATAGGCAGTATCTGAAAATGTAAGTTCTGCATTGTCCCTGTGCATAGGGAGAACTGGAGAACCCTTGGAAAATCCCTGTGGGGTCCTATTGTAGAGCCTCGTATTCTCTCTGGTTGTGAATTAGCTAACAGATGGTCATTCTCTTGAGATTAGCGCTGTACTCCTTTAGTCCCTAAGTCCTGCTCTCAATAGTCTGCCCTAGTGCAGACTATCGAGAGCAGGAGTAACCCTGGGTCTAGTCCGTACTACAGTGCTGTGTGCCTGACACCATCTTTTATGCCAGGATGGCCTGGACCTTCAGGTCCTTAAAACTTTATCTGCTCAAATACCTTTCAACCCTCCAGGTCATTTTTCGCTATGCTCTTGCGATTTTTAAATACAACGAGGAGGAAATCCTAAGAATTCATGACACTGTGGAGATCTACCAGTACCTACGCTTTTTCACAAGAATGATCGTGGACGGCAGGTAGGACTCCAAGTTGTAGACAAGCTTCCATTGTGTATTTGTACTTGCCTGTTAGGTCAGCTTAACAAGAGTTGTTGCCAGTGTATTAAGAGAGGTGCATATGCCTTGGCAGGTCTGTGCGACATGGATCTCTTTGTCTCTTTTTGACTTTCCCTTCATGGTGTTACTTGAAATCTTTTTGGCTTGGGCAAAGGCAGGCTACAGCACAGCAAGCCACAAGGTCTGGGTCAGCCTCTTTATTTGTAGCAGCTGGTACTTCTGCTACTGGTTGCTGGATTTCTCTCAGCTGTAGTTGGGGTGTTTGGGAACACAGCACAACCCATGACCTTTAATGGCAACATGTGTCTGAGATGGAGATTTCTGTGATCAGAAGAGCTCAGCATCAGGAATATTCCTCCCTGAGAGGCCATTAGAATTGGCATCTGATCCACTGTCTCCTAAATGATGACTGCACACTGGTACCTTAAAAGGTGAGATGGTATAAGTGTATGTGAAGTACTGCTTGGATTAGTGTTTGTGTGGGAAAGAATTCCTTTAAAACTCTGCTGTTTGGTGACTTCTAAGCTCAGAGAGCTGAAGTCTGAGGCCCCACTCTTTACATACCCCAGAATGCTCTTGGTGTATCTGTTAGCATGTGTTACCAGCCAGTAAATAAGTTGACCAAAGCTGTCCTTTCTCTTGTAGGAAGCTGATGAACATTGCCTTCAATGACTTAAACCCCTTCCCCATGAAACTGCTGAGGAACCGTCGGTCAATGCACAGGGAAGAGCTGGAGGCAGAGCTGTGTGAACTTGAACAGATCAAGGCAGCCTATGTAAAAGAGAGAGCAGAGCAGGGACCTCAGGACCTGAAGGAGGTTGCTAGTGAAGAGGAAGAAGAGATCTAACAAAAGGAGAGTTTGTCATCACTTCCCTCCCATCTTGTAGAAGGTCATCAGTAGCAACTGTCAGTAAGAAATGGACCAGAGGGGGAAGTGTGATCACAGGAGTTCATCTGCCCCAGTAGGCAAGGCTGTAGTTATGGGACCATTTGGAGACCAAGTCAGACTTTAGAATGGATTGGAAGGTGTCAGAGGAGTTTTATCCCATTCTGTACTTCTCCCGATTCAGCCCATCCTGTCCTGTGCAGTTCAGGATCACAGCTGAGGGTGCAGAGGAAATATCAGTTGTGGTATCATGACAGGAACTGACAATGGTGCAAAAGACCTAACCAAGCAGGGCTTTTATACATATTCTGATGGAGGCTTGAATGAGATCTTTATGTACAACTCAAATCTCCAGAAATAATGAACTGAGAACGCTCTCTCATTGGTTCCTAAAGCTTCTGAATTGGTCAGGAAAAAAACCTGCTGTTGGAGGGCATGGTGCTTTCAGTGTCTAGCCTGCCAGGAGAGTGCGTGTTTAATGTTGTTACTGAGTCAAGACACTGTCTCCAGATGAGTGTTGAGTATGGGGAGGTTCTGAAATCCCATGGGACTCAGGCTGGGACAAGGAAACAGGTTGTGGGAGAGTAGAGTTGCTTCTCCAGTTTGGTTCATGTGGAAGTTCATAGGAGCACAAGGTGTGTCTCCTGCTTGGCTGGGAAATGCTGGGAGCTCTCAATCCTCTTTGTTTAGCTTTGAGGCCCTGGCAGCACTCTGTGCTGGTGAGTTTGCTCCATAGAGGAATTCTCATCTCTGTGTGAAACAAACCACAGCCTGCCTGCAGGCAGGGCCTAGTGTTACGTGAACTTTTACTGGGGACAGCTGGATTTTCTGATAGCCTCACTCCTGGCCATCTCTCTGCCTCACAGTTATGGTCCTCCTGGGCTGGATTTTTTACACTGGTATCCCTGTCTCTGACTCCCATTTGTTATGGGAGGGATAAAGTCTTCTCTGTAGGAGTTTATGATACTGAAGGTGTTTTTCCATGGCATATGGCTGGTAGTGAACCTGCAAACTCTGGGAACAAGATCACAAAAGATGACTTGATATTCTTTAGAAAAAACCTTTAATATCTCCTGAACCAAGGAGCTGGCCTCCATGGGTCTAGCACGCAGACATGCCCTATCTGCATCTGGGAATGGAGTCTGATAGCCTTCTCCCCTGCCTCCCAGGCTCACCCATCCCCTGGGCTAGATACCCTGCCTGTGCAGCTCAGACCTCCACAGACCCAGGATGAGTCAAGAATTTAGATAAATACAACTTCTTTTCCTTAACATGATGCCCTGCTTTCCTGCTGAGTGGCGCATTATTCCAGGTGTGCCTGCACACTGACAGCATGCAGCAGACCCCGCTGTAATGGGGGCTCTGCTCTATGATTTTAGACTGACCTTGAACCCAAGTGGATTATGCCTTCTTTAAACATCTTGTGGTTGATAACCCAACCCTTCAAGTTGTCAGTGCTTGCAGAGGGAGGAGAAGGAGGCATTCATAGCCCACAGTGTTCTCAGCCCCATGGGCTGTAGCCAAGATGACTCTAGGGGAAACGGTGCCTATTCAGCTGAGACACATGGTGCCTCACTGGACAAGTCAGCCAGTTTCAATGAAGACTGAGATAGGAGAGACCTGTGGAGGCCAAGCACACAGTACAGAAGAAATCAAAGTGGAAGTGAAGTTTTGGGAAGAATGGATAGATCCCCTCAATGTCACAGAGAGCTGCACACATTGAAAGTGTGGGATGAGAAGAAAATACTACTGGAAGCCTACTACAATATCTCAAAAAAATGAACTAATTTTAAGACTATGCCACCTTTAGGGAAGCCTAAAAGGCAGGAGGTTTTTCTTCACAGATGATGTTGCTAATCTATTTTATTTATACTTTTATGTTCATGGGTGCACAGAGTTTTGCTATTGTTACAGACATTATCTTTTAAATCAAGACCATGAAAATTAGAAGTTTACTTACAATTTTATTTTCTAGAGCTTTCTGCAACAGCTTAAAAATTTCTTCCTGACTTGCCCATATGTTTATTAAGAAGGACATTTGAAACATGTATTATTAGACTAAACCATAGCCTGACATATTTCTACAGTATATAATAAACATTGGTCTATGTGATACATAAACCTGAAGCAGACATAAGGATCAAGGTATTGAGCTTGATGGGGAACTTTGAAAATGAAATCAGAAGGGAAGGACATAGGGTTGTTACAAGTTTCTTTTCTTTTGTGTCTTCATCAGCTCTTGGTTTTGGTCCATTTGTATTTGCTGAGGGCCATTTCCTCCAGTCATATTGATGACCAATCACTTGTGGTCCTTCTTTATTAAACTGGTGGATGCAGGAATATCTGCAAGGCCTGTGCAGACTTGCACCTTGGAGCCACGCTCGCATGTCCTCATGGGCCCTCGTCTACTTTCCTTCTGCTTCACAAACTTCAGTGGTACAGAAGGGCACTGAACTCAGGTCACAAAATTCCAGTTGGGCCAGAGGCTAGCTTTGCCCAATGCAAATTCCTCAGGCCCCTGCAAGACTATCAGTTTGTGCCATGGGTGTTTTGAACCTCTTTGTTACCTCTGCATGAAGTGCTCAAGAATGATTTGTGCTGCCACTGTCAACTGTTGTGGCTGGGAAACAGTTTGACCTGGTTATGCAGCCCAGCAGCTCCTTCTGCCTGTGCTGGCGCCTGTGGATAAAACAGGTGTCTTTCCACCTAGAGCCAGTCTTTGCTGAGCTTTGCTGTATGCATAGCATTACTTGTGAAATTAAGCTTTCTATCTCTGCATTAATCTAAACCTTGGGATACCAGCTCCAACCCTAAAAAGGATGAGTGTGATTTCCACACCTACCCTCCTCCCTATGTTGTGCCATTTGTAGTTCCCTTTGTTGCAGGATCTTGGGGCCACGAAAAGTTTATAGGGTTTGAGAGGATAGATTGGTGAAGGGGGTACCAAACACACATAAAGATACTGCTGGCTCAGTAAGTCCCTGAGCTGCCAACAAGAAGAGGCTGTGAAGCTTCCCTTCTTCACCCCTTTCTGGCCTGGATGTTGTTGGGTTGGCAGGATCTATACCTTTATATGCTGTGGCTAAGCCCTATATTCTGGCATGCTGCCCTGGTAAGAGGCACTACTGGGGAGGTTATTTCTGGGTTAATGTTTCGTCTAAGCTTGAGCTTGTCGTTCAGGGTGAAGGTGAGAGCTAAGGGACAAGGCATTTTCCGTGGGTGGGAAGCAACAACACCCTGTAGCAGGAGCTATACCATGGAGCTGAGTTTCTCTTCCTGTTTGCAGGCTGGGCAACCTCCTGCCAGCATCACAGACACAAGGCCTGGGGCTTGCTCTCTTCCCATTTAAGAGCTCATTCGTGGCCTGAGACTGTTGTCCTGAGTTTTGCAGTTCTTCAATGTTTCTCTTTGCTGTAGTACTTTCTCATGCATGCTGTTGTAAACATAGCCATGTTTTTGCTAACTGTCCTTGTTGTTTTCATTCCATTCTCCTAGGTGGAGACGTGATGGATTTTTCCTTTGACCAGTGTGATTGAGAGGTGGTAATTTCTACCTCCAATCCACGGTGATTTCTAAGAACATATAAATAAAGGTCAGAGGGTTCTGCCCTCTTTCTTTTGGCTCCTCGGCCTGGTTTGGCTACGTGTGTTTTCTTTGTGTCCATACAGTGTGACACTGAGACAATGCTGAGACTTCTCCAGCTGTCTCCCAGTGCTAAGAGCTCCTTTACAAACCATTAGCTCCATTTAGTCTAGGGATGTGCCAAGTGCAGGAAGACAAACCACTTTCCCAGGATGGAGCCACAGTTTGGGAACTGATATAATATAATGCCACCCAAGATAATTTAACCACTTTCCTAGAGTTCAGTGAGAGGCTGTGGCCTGCACTGAGGTGCTAAATCGTGAGATTATCTGTGTGCTTTCTGTTCAGCCTCAGGAACTCTCCAGAGGGGAAAACAGCACAGCAGGTTAGTCAGTGGAAAAGAAGGTATCCCTAACCATGACACATTTGGGGTGAGAGGTCCCATGTCCTGCTGCAGCCAGATGTTTGCTTTAGGCACATGGTCCACTACCTTTGAGATAAAGTCCCTATTTCTCCTTGTTATTAAATGACAGCTTCCTGCAAAGTGCAAAGTCTGCCTTTGAGACTCCAGCTGTTTAATCTTTATTTTCATGACACAGAACCTCTGGCACTTTCTGGTGTCAAGCTGTCTTGGTTTCAAAGAC
>VYZT01014065.1:7723-31351 GCA_013400735.1 Pomatostomus ruficeps
TTAAAAAAAAAAAAAAAAAAAAAGAAAAAAAAAAAAGAAAAAAAATTTAATGCAAAAAAACCTGTGCCCAGCCTGGATTTCCACCCCTACATTACCCAGAACTGCAAGCAGCCAGGACTCACAGGAGGTTACTCTGCCATGAGGCTGCATGGCCAGGCCCTGCATTTATGAATGAAATTGCTGCTTTTTTCCAAATGTAAGATCCGAGACCATGGATGAGTGCCACCTCTTTTTTTACAAAACCCTTAGGAGCATGAGTGTGCTGTATTTCTTCAATTCAATGCTGATATATCTGATTTCCCTCCAGGACAGACCAAACATTAAATAACACTGAACAGGCTGAGTGCGCAGCTGAAATACTCGCACTGAAAAGTTTTCATTCGCAGCTTATTTCCTAGTTTACAAAAGCTCTTATCAAAAAAGCTCTCTAAATTGGAATTAGTTAGTGATCCAGGTCTCTAAAGCCCAGGGACTGGAAGTGAAGATTTCTTAATTATACCAGCAGGGGCTTGATTTCTATTCTTAGTGCAGCTGGGTAATGTTGTTAGGTTCTTGCAGAGCTCTGTTTCTCACTGGCAGGGGCAGCCCCTGGTTTTACTTTCACAAAAATATAAAAGCTCTTGAAATGGAAGCGTCCTCAGTACGTAACAAAACACGAAAATTTCACACCCACAGCCAACTCTTCAGCAGAGGCCAGGTTCCTCTACAGCTCAGCACTCATTACTTGGGAATTTAATCACCAGGCTCCGAGTTTTCACCCAAAAAATTTCCTTTTTTTTATTTTATTATTTTTCTCCCAATGGGCCTTTCAATACCTCAGTTTCTCTCTTCTTCCTTGGAGGAACCAGGTGCTCAGCTGTAAATTCACCTCCAAAAAGGCTGAACACCAGCCCCAAAACAAACTTTTGGGATCAAGCCCCAGATCACGAGCAGCATCACAAGAACCCCCAGTGTTAAAAACATCCCCTCACAGTGACTCAACTGCTGTAAAAATCACTTCCCTCCTGTGTTACAGGGATGGACCCAACCTAGAGAGCAATAACCCAAACCAGCCTTGTACTTCGTGTCAAACAAAAAATTCTACCCCATGATTGGTATCACCACAGATTGGCTCTAAAATCCTCCAAATATTCTAATAAAAAAAAAACCTTGCTGAATAAAACAGTGTCAAATATAGCAACACAAGCCCATAGCCGCAGTTGAAGTGTACTGAGGGTAAGGGGTGGGGGGAAAAGGCGTATTAGTTTATCTTAAGGCTCCTGGAAAGAACCCAAAAATCGGGCTGAATCCCCAAGTAGGTCATACTTCTCTCATTAAAATATTTGACTCACACTGGCAACGTTCTCTGAAGACAAATTAACTCTGGACTCAGAACAAGGTAAAGCTGTAATTATTAAAGCAAGTATTTAAATATCCACAGGACTGTTGCTGGTCACCTTCGTGAGAGGAGGCTGCTGGTCAGCCTTGGTTTCTGGCTCTTTTTTGCCCACACAAAACACCAAAAAATCTCCTGCAGGACGAGTCAACTGCACATCACAAGGCAACTGGTGGTCACATGAGATTCTATTTTTAAAAAAAGACACAGAAATTTTTGCATCTCTACATTCCTATCTGCTCAAGCTGTTTTATCAAAACCCAAACTTTCTTGCTGGGAAACGGTTCCCTCTTTGGTACCTTTTCTGCCAAAACCCAACTGTAACAACAAAAGTTTATAAACAATGAAAATTCCAGCTGCTTGACATCAGCAATGTGAAGCTTTCACTTCACACTGATACAAATATTTACCCTGAGCTCTGGCAAAGCTTTCCTTGCCCATGTCGCCCTTAATCATACATTTTTCCTTGATTGAGTTATGCTTTCCAGTACGTGATTTGCTCCGGTTTACTTTTTAACACATCCCAGAGGCTTCGTCAAAATCAGCTCCGCGCGGGCCGTGTCATTTGGTAGCTGCCAAACGCGCCGCTCACGAGGACCTTGGCAAACAGCAAAACAGGGTCTCCTTCTAACTGCCCTAATAAATGTGTTTGTTCTCTTCTGACCACCATTTATTCCTCAGATCCCACATATCCATAAAGCAATGAGCCAAGAAAGTAAGCAGAAACACACTCGTTTTCCCTTTAATCTACTCCCTCGAGGCAACGCACTGACTTCTCTTACAGACACCTTATAGCTAAGAAGCTGCAAAGTATCGATGACTCACTTTTTATTATTATTTATGAGACAGAAGGGGTATTATCGGAGGGAGTAATAGCAAAGAATCACTCGCTTGCTGCTTTAATACTCACCAAACTAAATATACAGGAGTCAAAAGCAATATAACTCTACCTGAGCAAATAGGATCATCGCCGGCCATTCTGACAATTCTAATTAGATATATTCTGCCAGGAGAAAGGAAATTTGAGAGATTTCTCAGTTACATTCATATAAAGCCAAGTGCAACGAGGAGGAAAATCGCATCTGCAGCACCTAACACGGAGAGAAATTTATTTCAACCTTTTCCTGAAAGTGGACCCAAATCTTAACCAATATATCTCTGTTACCCTTTTGTTTTTATAAATCGCTACATCCCACTACTGAGAGAGGACAAAGAAAAGCAGCAAAGATGAAAGATGGTGAAGACCTCTGGGCAGAAGTTTTATTATTTTTTTTAATTAATTAGATAAAATTAAACCCAATGTGTTTAGTGTACTACTAAAGGATGGATCAGCTCCAGCTCCTCCTTTAGGTGGATCAGACATCCCTGGGAAGAGCCAGAAAACTGCACCTGAAGCAGCTCCAAACCACAGTCACAGGTAGGCCGCAGCTTCAGAAAGTCAATCAACCCCAATTTCAGGCTGCAAATGAAGAAGAGAAACCTGAAATGCACCGCAAATAAAAATGCGGGGCAAGGATGAAAATAAAGAGCTCCTGATCCACCTGAAAACTAACTCAGGTACTCCACATTTAAGTCACTGTTTCAATAAAATATCGGTGCATAAATTACAGGATCCCAGATGAGCTGTTTGAAAGACAAACACTTTAGTTTTGCATTTCAATGACAATTTTTCTCCTTTTTACTTTTTTTCTTTTTCTTTCTACCTAAAGTTTGCTTACCACTGGTGTTTCACATCAAAAGCAAGAAAACTTAGGAAAAAAAAATATTTTATGGTCCTAACAGCTTGCTCTAGTTCAGGTCAAAACCAGGCAGATTCATAAGTCTTAATGCACTTTTGATCTAAAAATTAAATATTTCAATAAAACACGAATCTCTTGAGAATTTTAGTCTCCTGGATTTAAGAAAATTTTGTTTCGTTTATGGAAGACAAAATGATATTGAAAAATATATCTGTGAGTCTTGGGGTCCTGGCATCCACCATGGGGTACCAGCAAGACTTTGGGGAGAAGGGGCAAAAGGGAGAAGCAATCTGGGATGATTTTTGCAGGAGAAATTGTTGAGCAAGCGACAGATTCACACTTCAGGCTGGACACTGCTCGTGACCTCAGCCCAGCATCTGCACTGAATTTGCACCTCTGGCTGGAGCAGGAGAAGCACCCAGGGTGGTCCCTTCTCCACTCCCAGCACGGCAGGAAAGAGAAGAGAGATGTTTGTGACATCTTTTCCATCAGAAAAATCAACCTGCACAATTGACAGGACTCAATGTCTCCCTTATTTTTATTTTTTTGTTTGTACCTGACATTAGCATGAACCATCTTCAGTATTTAAAGTGAAAATATTTTGGAGTTGCCAGGTGCACTCTGAGTGTTTTGAAATCCTCCAGCAAAACCCCAATTAATGTCAAAGTCATTCAGAAGCCTTATATACTTCTACATGCGCTATAAACATATTTTAAAATTTCATTCCAAAATCATATTTATAATTTGATCATATTTAACATTTATATTAATGCAGGATGACAGGAACCCAATAATTGCACATCTCGTGGCACTGTCAGCCTTACAGAGCTGTGTTTTCATCACTTCAGTTTCTGGGTTCATTTGGAAATAAAAATATTTTGACCGGGTACCAGGGTGCCAGAATTGCCCTAAAGCAATGGGAAAAATGAATCATCAGAAAGAGATAAAATATGAAGAACCTAAACATCAAAAATGAGCAAAATCCAACCCAAACCACAGCAACATAATTCACTGGTTCATCTCACAGACACCGAGGATGTATCTGTGTCTTCTTCACTGGTTGTTCCTAAACCCCTCAAAAGCCGATGCACAGAAAAAGGTGCCTCTAGGAATTGATTTATTTCATTAAAAGGAAGAAATGTAGAGCTGGATTCAGCTGCCCAAACACAATCATTTGTGTGTCCTCCAACTTGCAGCACATGGGATTTTGGATGGAGCACATCACCACCAGAGGATGCAGCAGGAGCTCCTTGCTAAATAGGAATTTGTGGCCAAAATTCCCTTTATTTACCACACCTTAGAAGGCAGAACCCCTCCCAGCTGAGTAATTTGGGGCTGGAATGAGATGACCCTTCAAGGTCCTTTCCAACCCAAGCCATCCCATAAAGGTCTCCCAGGTGACATCCAGGGAGATGAATCCCAACCCACGTGGCTCCCAAAAAAGAACCCCCACATCACAACAAGCAATTAACTCCTCTGACTAATGAACTCACAGAAAAACACACAACTGCAGCTTTCTGCAGCTGAAATGCACCACCAAGAACCCAAGGACAGATTTCCCATCCCCACATTCAAATTGCTGATATTCCCAGAATTCATCCACAACCAGCCACTAATTAGAGGAAAAAAATCACCAAAAATATATGAATGTGAACAAAATAGCCAAGCAGATCAAGTGGTTTATTCTTCAGATTATAGAAATTGGAATTTTTTTTTTTTTAAAGTCACAAATGAAATGCACATTTTGGACTGAAACCACTTTCAAGGCTCACTCCAGTTAAAATAAAAAGCCCTTCAAGGCTTTTGATCACATTGAGGAAAATATCAAAACTCTACTCAGGTAAGATCTTTTTGTTGAACCATTTCCCTTTTTTATATAACATTTTCAGTGACTGAAAGAAGCTCAGGTCTAAACAAGTTAAGAGACCTTTATTTTAGTCTTACTTTCTTATGAATTCTAAGACTTTCTGTTGATGGATTGAAAAAAAGGGAAGTCATACAGATTTCCAAAATCAAAATTTCACTATGGATTTCTATGACTGCTCCAAAGAATTTCCTGGAATTTGATGGAACTGAATAAAGGCAATAAAATGACACACGTGGACTTCTTCCAGTGGCTTCTCCATGCTGTATTATTCTATAATCCTTTATCTCTCCATCAAATCTCACCAAATCAATTATCAGTCCCTTGCCTCCTCACTGTTTTCAAATTCTCCCCAATTGCAGAAAAAAGGACATTTTCCTCCTTTATCTGCAAACACCCATTTATTTTCCCTCCTGTGTTTTCAAGACTGCAAGAACTAAAGTGGAAATCTGCAAGTAATAAGCTGGTTTTCATTAAAACAAATTCTTTTTCACAGTGATGTCACAAGGAAATTCTCTGTTGTAGCAGTTCTGTCATTCCCAGGTGGAAAGTCAGTAGAGGGAGCACGAGAGCACAAAGAAAAAATGTTAAAGGACTACCACAAATCCTTACTTAGATCCAATCATTATTATTGGGGGGGTTGTTTTCTTGAATATTCCCACCTGCCTCACCAGGAAACAAAGGTTTAAAAATTACGTGAGACAATTAGGTTGTTTGGAGAAAAAAACAGACCCAAATCCCCAAAATTCAGCAGTGCAGATGAGGAGCTGGAAAGCTCTGTCTCACCAAACACAAAATCAAAATTTTCTTAAAATAGGCACCTTAATCACGATGCTGAGTAATTTCCTATTTTAGTAACTGCCACAAAGCATTTCTGGCCATGCTGGGTGCAGAACTTGGAATAAAATAAAATAATCCCAGCAGAGTTTATCAGGATCCGTCAGGAATGAGCAGTTCTAGAGGGACCTGGCACAAACCTCGTTACACAAATGAGAAGATGACAAACTCTGCCTGGGTTTAGGTTCTGTAATTAACACAAATCTCAGTCCACATTCATCCCAAATTCACTGAATTCCCAAAGTTTTTCAAGAATTCCTCACATCTCACCGCCGGAAATCTCTGGGCTCAGCCTGAGCACGCTTGGAACCATTCATGGTTTTTTATCAAAACTATGGGAAATTCAATTATTTTCCATGGTTTTGGCTCGGTATCAAGTACAACACTGCATTTCTGCGTGTGCTTCATTTCAACATTTCGGTTTTATTTGAACCTCAAAGCACGATCAGGAGGATCAAATCCTTCCTCCTATCACTGGGTATAAACCCAGAGGAACGACAGTGATTTTATTGGTGCTCTTCCATTTTAAATGCAAAGTTTAATGTGCATTTCGAGGCTGAAGGAGGGGAAAAAACCCAAACAACTCCACCATGAGTCCCTGCAAACCGTGGAGCTGAACATTCCTCTCATTCCTGGGCATAAAACTGAGTTATCCTTTGGTTCTGAAATCCCTACCAGGACTAAAGACATGCAAGATTATGTTCTTCCCATCATTTTATATTAATTACATAAAACTGTGCTCTTCAGTCACGACAAAGCTCTTTGAAGACCCAGTAGCTCATTTGGAACAGCTTTAAATCAGCGAAATAGCCCACTCTAGGTTATTTTTCCCAAAAGTACAAAATTCAGCCAAAACTCAGTATCTTATTGTTGTATTTTTGCTTCCCATCCAAACCAAACAAAGCCCTGTGAAATAAAAAAAAAAATAGTATTTTGTTTTTAATATTTTTGCACAAATATGGAAGGTTTCGTAGAAGAAAGGAATGGAGACACAGGGGAAAAAAAAAAAATGACAAAAGTTTTCAGTTGATAAGCGTGGTGTGCATTAAACTTCTCCAGAGCAGCTCTATAAAGACACTTCCTTATTTCCTTCTACATCAACACAGCTCACACCCAAAGCCTTGAAACAGATATTCCACCAATTAAAAGAAAACAGATCCCTTCCAGCCTTTGCATCTTTGAGTAATTTTAACTTGGCCGCTAAAATTCCCTGCAAATTTTTTCTTCCTTCTGCTCTTGATAGTATCACAGAATCAAAGCCCAAACACCCAAACTCAAGGGGAGGTCTCACATTAAAGCCCACCCAAATGTCCAGAAGAAAAAGAAAAAAGGAACTTCTGGAATATTTAAATACCTTGGTATTTTCAAAGGCCATGCAAACACCCAGCAGAACCTTCCACACAACTGCAGAATTTTATGAATTGACCATCTGAGGGCTGAATTTCTACCACAGGACAGAGAAACTCCCATGGAGTATTTTAATAATCTTTTGAATCGAGTTACTGCCCTGCTCAGTGTCTGTCTCTTCATTCATGAATCATTTCCTTCTGCTGTCCAGTTCCCCTCTCATCTGAGCTGAGGTTGATATTTCCTTGTCCATATTCAAATATTTATTTATACATTTTCAGCCAGTACTAACTGCCCAAGTGCCATCCCAGCCCAGTATTTCTCACACTCGTTTAAGGCAAAGGTCAGAGTGTATAAATTGTGTGTTCATTGGCTTTCAATCAGCTTTGTATCACATTTGTGTAGCTGGAATTTATCCTTCTGATAGCCAAGCTCTGCAAAAATCAAGCTCACTGCATACAAGATGCAACATATAGCAGATATAAAAAATAAGGACTATCTAAGAAATAAGGATAATAACAAGCCTGCCTTGTCACCTCTGGGTCACTACCCTGAAGCCAAAGTTTGTGACCTGGGTCATTATTTTAGGGTTCTGCTGAAGATTTACGTCTACAAACATGAGGTGCACAAGTGATTAATTATTGTAGGTAATTTACATTTTTTCTAAGGCAAAACAAGACATCAATACCTGCAGAAATGGATTTTCTGAAGTTTTTTTCTGAAAAGTCCAAGAGTCCAAAATTAGCACCCAGAAACTGAGACCCATAAATTGATTTAAAATATCATTGTTTTATACACAAAGTGGATAAATATTTTACGTATCAAGCAGAGTCCTGACTGATAAATACTCCCTACACTAAACTGCGTTTCATATCACTAAATTAAAACAGAATAATGAGCATTTCTGAGTTACAGGAGAGTCTGGAAAAGCCCTACTTATAGAAAAGATTTCAGCAGCATTTTATTTAAAAGAAGTTAGCATTAAACTGATTTAAGTAGGAGTATTTGAAAATGCTAAACCAAGAACACTGAGGCATCGTTGATGAGAGCAGCACCCACACACAGGACACCTTTGTGAAATGCAGGAGAGATGATGGCACTAATGAGAGACACAGCTAATCTTCCTTTAGGGAGCCTCCGAGGAAGGCACAATGCTCTACCACTGTACTGGCAGGTAATCTACTGCCTCTTGAAATAAATCTAAATATTAGGTCTAGCCGGGATCAACCTGAGAAAAATGCTAAAATATAACTGCTAAAGTTAATGCTTCTTTAATACTTGCTTTTCTACAAGACTTAAAATGAAAAGGCTTTCCAACTATTATATGTACAGTCTTAATCTACATTTCAATACGATATTTAAAGGCAATGCTGGAACTGTCAAGGCCCCTTTCTTAAGCCTGGGAGAGGCCGACAAAGGAGCGCTGACAGTTCCGTTTGCCGTGACACGGAAGCGTTATTTCACCAAGAAAATGTTATTATGCCTGTGTTCATCTGGAACTCCTCTCCGCAGACTTTTCCAAGCCCCCCCCCAGCTCTATTTGGTGGCACAGATGTCACTGAATCACTTCAGGTGTCAGAAGCCCTTCCCATAAAGGTGGATGAGCACAACTGTACATTCTTCTGTCACATTTTGGACAGAAAGGCTAAAAATGAAACAAGGAAATTTCTATCCAAAAACTGCAAAAGTACTTTAAAACGTGCCCAGAACTCAACCTGTTGTTTTCCTGTAACAGCCAAACAATTACAAAGCGATTTTAGAAGAGATTTTCATTGTTATAATTTCCATATCTGACATTAACATTTACATATATTCTCACTTTATGCTAAACATGCTCTTTTGTGTTTTTATTCTTTACATCTTTGTTCCAGACATTATAAAACCAGCACATCAAGCACCTTGTTAAATTAACCCTTTCATTAATAACGTGGCTCTAGTTTGAAAATAACCCTTTACTCTTGTGTGAATGAGTATGTACAGCCGTAAACAGTTTCTAATTAGTCACATGTGGACTCAAATGCAGACTCCTAGGCCATAAACCAACACTGAAGTGTATAAGAAACTGTCAGTCAGATCAAAAGTCAATCCAAAATCATCCCATTTGCAGAGCTGAGATGCTGTCACAGTCAGTTAGCCCGAAATGTTTAAAACAGCGAGCAAACTTTTATTCTAATTGAGCATGAGTTGAAAGGCTGCACACTTTGATGTCTTTGCTTTTATCATTTGTATATAGCTAAAAACAGCAGGGTGAGGGGATTTTTTTTCTTCGTTTCTCTTAGAAATAGGAGACATTACTTCTTATTGAAAATATACAGGTAGGTCAGGCCGTATTTGTGGAGCCAACGTATGGTTTTCAACCATGCGTGTAATCACTTACAGCACCGCTCCTCAGAAGTGCAATTAGAGGAGTTTCTCATTACTATTTAACCTTTTCTTCCTGTCCATTGTTGACCAAATCATTTAAAAAAATGCATCTTCCGAAAATTATCTGCAACGAGATCCTGCATCTCCTCAGGAAACGCAAGGACTTGGCCGGCGCTGTCATTTTTCAATCCTTTCATTTTCCGCGAGGGGAGAGGGCAGCGGAGCCTGTTTGCAGGAAGTGCGGCTGAGCAGATGCCTACAATCTGAGAACATGTTCACAGAAACTTGAGAGGCAGCAATGAAAAGTCCAGGCCTAATCTTATTATAGAAACACTCTGTTACAGCGAGGGGAACGCGCTCAAAATGCCAGGCGGGTGGGAAGGAGAAGGAAGCAAAGGAGCCTCCCGCAGCACTTCCAGGCACAGCACAAACACCCCCAACCAGGGTGTCCTGGACCCCCCCTCCTCTTTTTAACGAGACATAAAAACCTCCTTGCAAGAAAAAGAAATGAACAGCAGAACTTCCACACCTCTCGCTTCACTGGTAGCACAAAAAACCCCCCAAAACTCTTATTAAATTCAACAGACACCACAACATTCCCAAAACCCATCACCTACTGACAGTCTGTGCCTGTGCTGGGAGTTCCAGGGGTTAAATTTAATGTTGTGATTTTCAAGGCTGCAACTCAAATCCTGTGTTTAGTTCTGGGCCCCTCACTACAAGAAGGACATGGAGGGGGCTGGAGGGTGGATGGGAATGGAGCTGGGAAGGGACTGGAGAACTCCTGAGGGAGCTGGGAAAGGGGCTCAGCCTGGAGCAAAGGAGGCTCAGGGGGACCCTTCTGGCTCTGCACAACTCCCTGACAGGAGGGGACAGCCGGAGGGGTCAGGCTCTGCTCCCAGGGAACAGGAGGAGAAAGAATGGCCTCAAGCTGTGTCTGGGCAGGTTTAGGTTGGATATTGGAAAAATTTCTGGACTACAAGGGTGGTCAGGCATTGAACAGGCAGCCCATGGCAGTGGGGAGTCCCCATCCCTGGAGGGAATAAAAAGCCATGTGGATGTGGCACTTGGGGACATTGATTAGTGATGGCCTCGGCAGTGCTGGGTTGGACTCAATGACCTTAAAGGTCATTTTTAACCTGATCAATTCTACAATTCCATGATTCCCCAGGACTGAGGCTGCTGTGCATCACTGTGTGCACACCAGGATTTGCTCCTCTCCTGGTAGCAAATAAGCTCAGCCAGCAGCAGTGTGTGCCTGGAAAGGAGGGGAGGCAAAGGGACACCACCTCCTTCTCACAATATCCATGGCCAACCGGCTTTGAATGCCATAAAATAACAGCAACAGGACGGACTCATTGGCTCAGCAGCCACATCTCTGGTGAACTGGTTCCTCCTGCACCTTCCCAGCACTTTCAGGCCTGCTGTACCTTCACATCCCCGGTGATGGGGTTGGAAATGCTCTTCCTGAGGACAACCACCCCCCTCCAACCTCTACAAAAGTTCTCGCTCCCAAAAGAGCCTCTCCACTCATGTAGTTCAGCATTAGTTTAAATCCTGTCTTTCTCCCGAGACGCGAATTTATTGCAATCTGAAGAAAGCAGCTTCAGCACAGTTCTAGTGACTGAAAGGGGAAATCTAAGAGGGAACCTCAAGGCAGCTATTCCTTGGCTTGGAATCACAACCTTCCACGCTAAGGCTCGCACATGTTCTGTGCCAGAACTCACACGGGTGCATTTGAGACCAAATTATCAGAACTAACCCGAGCTGACGGAAAACAAAAATTCACCCGGCGCCACAAAAGGGAAAAACAACCGGAGACATCAGGGGAGGAAGTGGTGCACAGGCTGTCCTTCAGCCTCTGCAGAAGGTGCCTGACAGTGCAACAGCATCTCTCAGAAATTACCATAAAGCCCCAACGACCTGAGGGTCATCACTGAGACCAAGAAGCCATTATGCTGGGACTGTATGAAAACATGCTAAGGCACAGATTCCAGTATCTAAAAACCAGATGGGAAAGGATTATGAGAATATTATGACTTGCATTTTCCAGATGAAGAACAGAGGAACAGCAGACCTATTTTGTTCTCACCTTTTTTTTTTTTTTAAGAATTGCATAACTTCACTGCTTCCAGCAAGAGATAAAGCAACCTTTGATGGTTTGTCCAAGGACACCCCAGAAACCTGCGGCAAAGCTGGGAACTCTACATGGCCAGAGGTCCATTCTTAACACCTCCAATTCCCACGGAGCCTTAGCCAGAAGGTGATTAGGGAGAGTCCCCTCGAACATTTTTCACAATGAAACCGTGCTCAGTGCATTCCCTCCAGAAATACCATGCCAGGGCTTCTCCACGCTGAGGGCGCCAGATACATCAGGCTTAGGGTGGCAGTGGGGAATGCAGCCGTTCCTGCTACTTGGCTTTGGTGTGGAATTAAGAAAAGGCTGCAGGATCTGTGGGAACAGGGCATCTAGCAGTGATTTCAGCCATTATTCCCCCTCTTTTATAGTGCTACCTTTTAAACCACGCTTGAGATCTTTGTTGCTGCCTCGTCCCCCGTGGCACCGGCCTGGCGCGATGAGGCTCGGGCGAGATGCAGCACATAAAAGCATCCGCTGCAAGCGCGACGAATGGCAATGACAAGGTTGGGTTGGAGGTAACTTGTGAACGATCTGGTGAATTGAAAACGCCTGCGTGCTCTGCCCGGGAGCGCTGCAGAGAGAATATGGGCAGTGCCAGTTGCGTGCTCCAGGCAGGAGCCTCGCTGAGAACACAGGAGGAACACACCGTACCTTATTAACACGCCCAGCTTCGCAGCGAGCTCTCTGCAAAACAAATCTCCAGCATCAGCAATCAACCATATTATTATTAATAATGCGGTTCAAATGTGCGGAGGAGGTGAATTTGGGACGAATCCAGCATGTGAATGATGCAGTTTGAAAATGAAAAGCTCTGCTTAGGTGCCCAGAGAACACAGGCGTTGCTGTAAAAACCCAACACGCGGCATACAAAGGCGTGCAACTAACTAACACCCAGCTCAAGTCATGAATAAAAACAATGCCATAATTCTCTGCACTCTGGAGCATCTTTCAGAAACCATTCTGCGTGCGCTCCCTGGTAAATACAACATCCTTGCAAGACAGATGAGCAACAGTACCCTGGTTTTCAGGATGGGAAACAGAGGCAGAAATAATCCCACACCCCAACATCGCTGGAAGATTATTGATGAGGGCACGCGATGATCGTGACAGATTAACTTTATGTGGCATTTCAGGGTGGCCTTTGGGGTAAGGATCTCTTCAATTCCTCCATGAAGAGGAACACCACAGCCCTTTTCCCTTCTCCAAGCCATCAAAATGGTGATGCAGCACATCATAAACCCCCTCTTCCTTTATTTTCCTTTAGTCACCTCCCCTCACGTGTGTCATTATCTACCTAAACCAACATGGGTAAAACTGTGCAGTCCCTGGGACTGAACACACCCCCAGTTCAAACCAAAACCTAAATTTACCATCATAAAGCTCCTGATGACGCAGTATGATCAATACTTACAGATTCACAGGAAAAGCACACAATTTTGCTGTTACAGTTAATTCCCTGAAAACAGTCAAAAATCCAGGTTTCATGTTTCAGTGTTTGCCCCACAAAATGTAAAAAAATGGTATTTTATAAAAGAGAATTTACCTGTCACAACTTACACAGATCGCATTTACACCATGGCATGTTCAGGACCTGATTTTTAATTTAAAGCACCACTGTAATACTCGAGATATTTTTTAATAAAAATCCAAGTATAAAAACGAGCAGTTCACTTCCAGACGAGAGCATCAACCGGGACATTCGCCATCCCCAAAGCCCCTTCCTCACAACACCTCTGTTCTCCTGATAAGCCTTTCCTGGAGCACAGCTGAAGTGCTGTAACTCCAGGGCAGGTCTGCTATTTAACAACAATTCAAGATCACCGAGGTGTGTGTGTGTTACATTTTCCCAAAATTGTCCAACACCTTCACATTCCCCCCACCCAACAACCAACAGGCCAATATTTAATACTTAAACACTGTTGCTTTCCCTCTACTGAACCATTACTGGGGGATTTAAATGACTTCCAGACATAATTTTAATATTAACTTGCTTTAGATTGAGGCCTCCACATACTTCAGCCCTAATCTTTTTCCATTCTGCTGCTGATAATCCCAACCCAGGACAGGATGTACCTCTGCTTGGGAGAATCAGAGTTTCATTAACTCTGCTCAGGATTTTATATAGAATCTATGAGATATGATTTTACCTGTTTTCAACGCAGTTTAAAAGCAGTTTCAAAGAATATTCATCTAAAATATGTCATCTCTAGTGTCTATACCCTAAAAAAACACCATCTGTTAAAAATACAAAACTGTTTTTATACCTTAACGTAAATAAAGTGAAATTCTATATTCTGTTAGAAACTAGAAAATAAGAAAAACTGCTGGATAGTGATTAAATCAGCAAAGAAACACCTTGAAGCTCTTTATGTTGTTGAAGCACTAAGATAAGTGGTTTAGTCCCTCCCATGGGAGCACAGGCTCTTATATTTATATTTTTACATCACTTTTTGCAGGCACAAGTAGTACAGAACCAAAACAAACACCACTGCGTGTTTTGTGAGTATTTTAAATATGAGACCATTACGGGACAAACACATTTTATCCTTCATTCACAAGATTTTGCCTTATTAATTGCTGTAAAACCAAAACCAACTTTTTTCTACCTTTTTGTTATGAAAAGCCAAAATATCCCATCCCTATTGATTAATCATGTGAACCAATGGCCACTGACATCCACTGCCATCCAGAAAGCATTTTCTCCATTAAAAAAAATTGGCTGATACTTTAATAAAAATATTATTCAGAAGTTATACTCCCCTATCTTAAATTTTCAAGTATCCTGTCAGGCAGGACGGGAGAGGAAAACATGTTTCCCCCTCCTCGCTTCTCACCGAGCTGATGAAAAGAAAAATGTTCCCAGTTTTGCTGTGCATTTTGCTGTAAATTTGTCACACATCTCTAATAATTTCTTACTAAATGTGGTTACCAGCTTCGGTGACAGTTTTGTTGGGAGGAAATCATAAGCCTTAAAAAAAAAATTAAAAAAAAAAAGTGTGTAGATTTTATTAAGTTTCTTTCTGAAGGCAGGTTATTGCTGCAGATACCTCTCTGTCAGAGAAGGGGGAACACTGAGGGACCGCGGCAGGGAGGAGGATGTGAGGCACCTCAGCACAGAAATGAGTGGGAATTCCCTTGTCCTTGCTGGAATATTTGGGGAAATTTTAAATTAAAAGGCCAGACTGAACATCTAGAACAGGCACAGTGCCCTCTGTAACCCAACGTGGATATTCCAGAGCAGGATGAGAACTGCAAATAAAACTCATTAATTCAGGAGGATTCCACAGCCCCACTCTGCACTGATTTAAAGAGCACAGACTGATTTGGGTTGGGCCTTAAAATTCATCCCATTCCACCTCTGCCATGGCAGGGACACTTCCACTGTCCCAGGGGGCTCCAAGCCTGGTCCAGCCTGGCCTTGGGCACTGCCAGGGATCCAGGGGCAGCCACAGCTTCTCTGGGAATTCCAGCCCAGCCCCTCCTCACCCTCCCAGCCAGGAATTCCTTCCCAATATCCCACCCATTGCTGCCCTCTGGCCCTGGGAAGCCATTCCCTGGGTCCTGTCCCTCCAGCCCTTGTCCCCAGTCCCTCTCCAGCTCTCCTGAACCCTCTTAACACTGGAAGGAACTCTGAGGTGTCCCTGGAGCCTTCTCCAAAACTGAGAAAAGCTCTCAGCTCCAACAGGTCATCCTTTCTGGAACAGCCCCTTTATCCTGGCAATGCCACCATTATCTCCCCCCATAAGCAGACACTGCTACTCCTATTTGAAAAAACTAAGGAAAAATCAGGATTTTACGTGATTTTTTATCAGCTCCTTGAATTTAAAGCATTTTTGTATTAAACAGGCTGAACAGCCCAGCTCTCCCATACCATCCCCAGAGCAGAGGGGCTCCAGCACTCAGAGCATCCCTGGACAAGCGAGGGCAGCTTCAAACCAGGATTTTTTAAGCTGTTTTTTTAAATTTCTTTTATGAATCATCTGAAAGAGGAAGAGCTTTGCAAAATGGCCATTTCAAGTGTTTTGTTTTGTTTTCAAAGCATATTCGAGTTGGGACAAAGGGAAGAGAAGGAGAGCCCAAGGAACGCTTTCAAGTAAAAAAGGGACAAGCAGGAGGGCAGAATTTTGGGGGAAGATTTCTGTTACATCCTGTCCGTCCAGTCTCCAGGCAGAACGAGCCAAAAAGCTCAACTCTATCAATGCCATTCTGCCTTCTGAATGCAAGTGACAGTGAGAGACTGTGGGAAGCAGCTCAACACAAATGGAAAATTTGCAAGTGAAGAACTGTAATAATCGCCTCCCATAACAGCCAGAGCAGGTTTGGAGGAGGTTTTTTCTTGTGGTGTTGGGGGTTATTTTTTTTTTTCCTTCCCCCACTCTGAGTGCAGTTGAGCTGGCACATTTTATTCAGGGTATTTCTGAGAATGACTAAATTCACTTCTCCTGATAAATAAGTTGGGTCACAGCACAGCCAAACAGGAGGAAGAGTCTCAGTGAGCTCCACTGGTGTATGCACAGAAAACTATTCAGGTACAGAAAACTCATTTTTAATTATTTCCACACCCACAGCTGCTGCAAATCAGGAGTTTTCTGCTGAATTCTGTACAGAGCAGCAACTCCCCAGCTGGGGATGGCAGCTCTTTCCCTCCCCAGGCATTGTCTGTACAAGCTCTACCACAGGCCTTCCCCGTCCTGGTTTTAAGGGAAAAGGACAGAGTTCAACCACCCCAGCAGAGTACCACCAAAAACAAAAAAAAAAAAATCGGTGAAATTGATGCAAAAAATATCCCAAGTTCTGGATTTATCCTGCTGCAGCAGCCCAAGTACATCTCCTACCACAGCCCCCAGCAGCTGACCTCACTTTCAGAAAACTGCCACAGAAAAAACTGAATTTTTTCAATTTCACACGTTAACCTGACTCATCACTAGAGGTTGGCACTGCCAAACCCTTTCCAAATTCCAGCAGCACAGTCCTGTGCCCCTTCCCCAGCCCAGACTCAGCAATGGGAATTCTTAACACCCCACACACCCAATTTAAAGGACTCAGATTTATTCCCCTTGGTCCCACCCAGCACTGGGACCAGTTGATCTCTTCTGGAACAATCCTGGCACTTGCACCATTATCCTTCACCATAAACAGACACTGCTGCTTCTATTTGAAAAAAAACGAAGGAGAAATCAGGATTTTGCAGGGTTTTCCAGCAGCCACTTGAAGGGAATGCATTTTTCCATTAAACAATTAGTAGGAACTAGTGCTGATACACACAAACAAATTCCAAAACCATTAGAAACTCCATAAATCCATGCTGATATTTGATTCATCATTACATATCCCTTTTGTACTATTTAGAAAAACCAGATTAGATATACATTAACATACTCATTGACATTTAGGCAGTTTACTGCAGGAAAAATGTGAAAAGCAGTCTAGAATAGCAGATTTTTCTTCCTTTTTTGGGTTTTTTTTTGCAGGACAAGCAACTCAATCTTGATTTTGCTACAATGACCCCCTTTCCCTGCATTTCATCTTCTTACCCAAAGCTCTCTTTCATTTATTTCTGTACATTTCCATTAATTGCAGGAATAGCTGCAGTATCTCTGTTTACATTGAATTCAGACAAAACATCTTTAATATTTCAGTTCCTTAATTGACAAACTTATACCCACAGCAAATATATGAACCTTTAAAGAAGCACATCACGGAGAAACCTCTGGAAAGCACCAGTGAGCAGCCAGCCAACTGTGCTGGGACAAGTGGTGGTGGTACAGAACAGAACAAGCCAGACAAGAACCCAAAAATCAAAATAAAACCTCCAAAAAGTCTCTTCAATGCTGCACAGAACACACTGCAGCTCTAAGAGCCACTTACTCAGCCAAAACCAAGCCTAAAAGCAAAGAGCAGCTCCCACGGACACAACAAAAACCATTTCTACTGTCCACAGCCATTGGGAATTTCCTCTGTTGAAAACACTTTCCAGTTTCATTGCAATAAAATCTGAATTTAAAGCCTTTTGGTCCTCACAGACTACAAAAAAGGACACCCTGGGGCAAACTCACCCCAAAGCTCAGACCAACTCAGAGCCACACCACAGCCTCAAATCTCTCTTCATTATTAACACCATAGAGGTTGAATCCAAATCCCCCAGAACCGAGCCAAACACCACCAAAACTCTGTAAAATGCACCAAAATCACGAAAGAGACAAAAACAGCATCCACCGTGGACTCTGTACGATGCACCAAAACCATCAAAGAGAAAAAAGCAGCATCTCCCTTACCCTGAGCTGCAGGAGATGCCAGAGCAGGTGATGGTGGTGGCTCTCCAGGCTCCTCTCTGTGCGATGATGGGAGATGTGTGAGCACAGCAGAGCCTCCTTCTCTCCCCACCCAGGGGGATTTCAGTGCAGGGGTTCAGCCCCAGCTGCTGCTCCTCAACCATCACCCCTCAGCTGAGCAGCATTTGCCTGATCCAGCCCAGAGGCTTTTACCTCTGAGGACTTTAATTTCAAGCCCCAGGCTACACCAGCCTCGTTTCCAATCCCATCAGCAAATGTCCTTCAGGTGTGTCCCAAGCTTGGCAGGGCTCTAATTAACCTCACTAAAAAAACGAAAGTGTTTCCCACAAAAAATGACCTACTCAAAAGCAAGAATTCTCTTTTTTTATTATCAAATAAACAAAGCCAAAAGCTTTTCCTGTGCATTGCTACCCTGACTCCTCATCTGTATCAAGCACAACTGTTGTAGGGATTCCTCTCTCTGGACAGAGCTTTCTGCCACATCCCCCCAGCTCTGGGGCTCACACACAAGGACACGGAAATCCATGTGAGATGGCCCCAAAAATGACCCCCAGCTGCATCCCCAGGAGCTCAGTCTCTCTGATAACCCCAGAGAGGTGAGGAGAGCCCTGCAGATCTGTACATTAATGTACATCTGGGAGTGTGGGGGGTACAGCCTGCCCAGCACATGAGGGGGCTCAAAGGGATGCAGGAAAGCCTGAACTGAGATGATTTCTCTGGGCACATCCCTTGGGAATGCTCCTGGCTACTTTGGGTAATGAGGGAAAACAGAATTTCCCCTGCAGGGGGGAACCCTCTTCTCCTCCTGGCTGTGGACTGCACAGACTCCGGTCTCACCCTCTGCCCCCTGTGCAGACTTCTCCTTTACCAGTTTCCACCCCAGTCTGACTCCTGGGTTATTCACATTCTCCTCCTTTAGTCCTGTGAACTCCTTCATGATATACAAGGTTTTTTGGTTTTGTTTTTTTTTTTTTTTTGCAAAATGCATCAGTGTCATCAAAATACCTTCTACAAACATCACACTTTATAACACCTCCAGGGGTTAAAAATGCATTTTGTTCTCCTTTGCCACCTACCTCAAGTGCTGAGTCACGGCCCAAATTATATTTTTGTGGAAACTCTTTAATAAAGGGCCTGCTAAATGTGTACAAGCACACAGTGACCTGCCAGATCCCTGCTGGGGCATCCAGGAGCAGGGAATGGTTTGGTATCAGTCATCCCCACATGTTTCTGTCCTTACAGGCAATGGAAATAGTTTCCTGCAGACACATGCTCTTATGCCCCCCAATCTGCTGGGTGCTCTCCTGCAGTGCCTGCTGTGCTTCCCAGACTCTTTCCCACAGAAATGAACCTTTCATAGTCTATTTCTTACCTTCTACCTCGCAGTAAAACCTTTTTAAGGATACTGGGCGAGGCTGAGCTTTCCCAGCTCCTTTTCAAGCTCTGTCCAGAGCATCCCTGGCTGCAGGAGTTCAGCTTCCATTTCCTGATGGAGTTTCTCATGCCTCTGCCTCTTCCCAGCACATGCCGTTGAGGAATTTTCAAACTTTATGGCAAACAACTCCTTGGAAAGTTAATTCACCTCTTCAAAATGCGTTGGTAAGTTCAGGAAAGCCAACCTACTAATTTACTCCACTCCTGAGTTTTACTATCAAAAGCTTTCTAAAAACGTTCTGTTATAAAATATTTATAATACCAAAACCTCTTCTAAACACAGAGTTTACTCAAGCTTAACGAAGTGTTTTTCCCTCAAACTGAAAGAATTGTTCAGGTTTCAAGCAAGCCTCCTATAACACACTCCTGTGAAATAAAAATGTGATTTTCATCAGTCTCCATCCAGCTTCCCAGTGTCCCTGCTGTATCCCTGGCATCCTCTCCCAGGGATTACCAAGCTGGACCAGCTACCCCAGCACCCCCAAATTCCCCATCTTTGTCCTGGCCCCACCCATGAGCAGAGTTCTCTCTGCTCCAAGAGCAGTTTGCACCTCCTCCCCCAGGATATGATTCCCCTTCCTTAGCAAATATTAACCTTTTCTAAAGTTCCTTCCAAATGTTCTGTTTGCTTTTCTGGGTGTGCTTTCGGCTGGTGTCGGTCTGGTACTTCCATGAGTCAGATCCCCGTAGCTGTGAGAGGCAATTAGCACAGTTCAGCCACAGCTTAGTTTGATTTTTGTGCCTCAGATTAAAGACAGATTTCTCATATATTCTCTTTTTTCACGTGGCGTGTTACATTCAAATCTCTGCAGCACAGTTTTGGGGTTATCACCCTACAAACCAACTGAAAACAGCCCAGGAAGTGCAGTGTTTCAGAGCTTATCTTCCTAAAGTCTGGTTCACTTCCTTTATCCCAACATTCCTTTATTCCAGGCAATGTTCAGTAACTCTAAATCACGGACCTGGCACAGGTTTGGTGTTTGGTGATGCATCTCCCTCTGCTCACCAGAACCCCTTCTGCTTTTGTTCATTTCTCCATAAACTTTCTGCAGAAGCTCTTAAAATCCTATTGTTAATGTCACAAAGGTGCTCCAGAACGAGCTTAATTTTGCTCTGTATGAACAGGACCCCATTTCCCTTCAGGAGAAAGTGATATTGAAGTGATATGAGAGAAACCACAACTGGGTTGCCAGCTCCACCTTCCACCCCTACTGGGTCATGAAAGACACGTGGAAAAGAAAAGGGGAACGGAGGAGTTTCAGGAACAAACTTCAGCCATAAACCATCAGGGCTTGAGGAGGTGGCCAAGTGCCACCCGATCCCAGGCTCCTTGAGGACCACAAAATACCTCAAATCCCTGGGCCACTCCCCTCCTTTGGGAATATCAGAAAGGCTTGGGACGGAAAGGGACCTTAAAGCCCATGCAGTGCCACCCCTGCCATGGCAGGGACACCTCCCACTGTCCCAGGCTGCTCCAAGCCCTGTCCAGCCTGGCCTGGGACACTGCCAGGGATCCAGGGGCAGCCACAGCTCCTCTGGGCACCCTGTGCCAGGGCCTCCCCACCCTCCCAGCCAGGAATTCCTGCCCAATATCCCATCCAGTGCTGCCCTCTGGCACTGGGAAGCCATTCCCTGGGTCCTGTCCCTCCAGCCCTTGTCCCCAGTCCCTCCCCAGCTCTCCTGGAGCCCCTTCAGGCCCTGGAAGGATATTTTGGGCTGCTTTAAACCTTTTATTTCCTACTTAAATGCAGACAGTGTTTGAGCGCTACCAGGTAGAACCCCAGTGCTAAACTGGACTTCTGTGCTGCAAAGCCCAGCTGGGAGATCCTTTCAAACCCTCACAGCTTTGATCATGTGTTTGTTTAAGTGAAGGCACAAAGTAAGAAAGAGAAGAAAATTCTCTTTAACACTGCTTCTAGATTTCTGTTAACTTGCTCTGAAAATGCCAGGTTTTTATTATTAGTATTTTCTAGAAAGTTTTGCAAAAAAATTTAAAGTGGGAAATGAAATATATAAATATAAAGGTAAATAAAATGCACAGCTACAAAGACATGCATTTCACAAAGCATCCCTGCCTTATCAAAGATCCAAGTGTGGCACAAAGCAGATGGGTAATAAAAGGATACCACTTACCCACTTAGCTAAATCTGCCCAAATTGGAAAGAAAACATTAGGACTCAGAGGTACTATTTAAATAAAGGAATATGCACTGCATGGTTCCAAGTACTGTGTAAAATATCAGAAATGCTAATATTCTAATAAACAGGTATATCCCTGCTCACATTCCTTTGGATTTAAAGCTTTATAGAGTTATAATATGCTAAAGGCACAGGGCCACAGTTGGAGGAGACACAAATGGTTGTACAAATGTGACACTGGTGAGTGTGCAACTGGCAGCAGAGAAGGGACAGGAGCACCTCAGAGCAGGGAGCAACAGGAAATAAATACAATTATGCAAATGATGGCTATGCAAATTCGCAACATCTCTTTAAAAGGTGGTGAACTGTACAGTGTCTATTTCTGCACACAAATACCTGTCCAGATCCTGGGTGTACAACATTCAGGGGCTGCTGCTGGGTGAATAAACTTCAGGAATGATGATTCTGGCTGAATCAACTTCAGGACTGAGCATTCTGGCTGAATCCAGGATTTAAGTCATTTTTTCAGGGAAACAACATCAATACTTGGAGCAAAAACCCCACAGTAACGTTGCCAGGGCAGTGCACAGAGAGGTGCCAGGCAGTGATAGGCGATTAAAGAAGGTTGGGTATTTTTTTTTCAATTGCTTTTTCAAAACTGTAACTGAAAATCATGGTTTTCGTAAAACGCTTTCGTAAATTAAAAGCACACAGCTTGAAGAACAATTATTGTTTGGTCACAAACACTTTGAGTAACGAGGAATTGTTTCCTGAGCAACTCCCCGCTGTGCAGTAACTCAACAATGGCTATTCCACGAAAAAAAAAACGGGATGCAGAGGAAAAAAGAAGATTTCCAAGAACTTCTGCCAGTCACTTGCTGCTCGTGGTGTTAAACACTGACTGCTGAAGGCAGAATTCAGTTCAATAATTTAACAGTGCAACTGCAGTGATGGGACACAGGGAACAGCCTCAAAGGGAAGGGAGCAGGGTTAGGTGGGATTTGGGGAAGGAGGCTGGAGGGTGTCAGGCCTGGCCCAGGGTGCCCAGAGAAGCTGTGGCTGCCCCTGGATCCCTGGCAGTGTCCAAGGCCAGGCTGGACGGGGCTTGGAGCAGCCTGGGACAGTGGGAGGTGTCCCTGCCATGGCAAGGGTGGCACTGGATGGGCTCTAAGATCCTTTCAACCCAAACCGTTCTGTGATTATTTCATTCTTCTTCAAGATAAAAAATGAGGAATTGCAACACATCTGTCCCAGTGTGTGCAGATGAAGTACAAACCCAGCAGCTCTCTCACATCACATCAAAAATTCCACGTGTGCTTTGGCAGACTCACTCTGTGTCCCTCTGTGTCTGATGAATCCCTTAAAATACAGCTTGGACTTCTTACCAAGGGGTGGGAGCAGCAGAGCTTGTCCTGGTACATATAAAATAAGAGGGTATGTGCAAATAAATTTATTTTAAGCAATTTAACCTGAATTAAGTTATAATTTGCATCATTAACTGTGTTGTTCTTTTCAATCTGCAGTTTTGTTCTAGTTATATTTTATATTTAAATATAATACATATCTATATATAATGTGATGGGATATAGATATGTCTGTATTAAATACAATATATATTATGTATATCTAAATTTAAAATACATATATAATAGATATAAAAGATAATATATTGCAATCACATATCTATATAAAATATTACATATTTCATATATAGATATACTTCTATATCCACTCACATGAATCTGTATCTCAAATACATAAATTGATATAATAGATAATACATTGCATTCGTGTATATCTATATAAAATATGACACATATTTCACATATATACACTATATCTACTTACAAGGATCTATATCTCAAATCTATAAATAGATATAATAGATAATACNTACCTTGCAATCATGTATCTCTATATAAAATATGACACTTATTTCATATATAGATATACTTCTATATACACTGACATTATATCTCAAATACATAAACTGATATAATAAATAACACATTGCAATAATGTATATCTATATAAAATATGACACATATTTCACATACAGATATACTTCTACATACACCCACATGAATCTATATCTCA
>VYZT01014071.1:0-37906 GCA_013400735.1 Pomatostomus ruficeps
CAGCCTCTCTTGCTGTCCTTCAGGGCCAGGGCAAGGTGTAACTTTTTCATCAGCATCTCTCAGCTGGTCCTCTTCTGGTGTTCTCCAATGGCTCCTCCTGTGTAATGCGACCTGAGCAGCTCCTTGTGATGTTTCAACAGCTTTAGGAATCCCTGCCTTGCTCTCTGCAGTATTTGAAAATTTCACAGAATATTCTGCGATGTAAGGGACCCACAATGCTCACTGAGTCCAAACCCTGGCCCTCTCAGGGAACAGGACTTCCCAACAATCCCACCTTGCGCATGAGAGTATCATCCTTGGGGCTGTGACCATTCCCTGGGGAGCCTGTTCAGTGCCTGACCACCCTCTAGGGAAAGAACCTTTTTCTGATATCCACTCTAACCCTCCCCTGTCACAGCCCCAGCTATTCCCTGGGTCCTGTCCCTGGTCACACAGCGCAGAGATCAGTGCCTGCCCCTCTTCCCCTCGTGAGGAAGCTGCAGAACTGCTGTGAGCTCTGACCTCAGTCTCCTCTAGCAGAACAGACCAAGTGCTCTCAGCTGCTCCTCCTATGGCTTCACCTCCAGGCCCTTCACCACCTCCATACCAATGCTTTGGGTGCTCTCTAACAGCTTTAGGTCTTTTTTACATTGTGGCATCCAGAACCCCACACAATATTCAGCATGAGGCCGCCCCAGCCCAGAGCAGAGCAGGACAATCCCTCCCTAGCCTGGCTGGCAATGCTGGGCCTGGTGCCCTCAGGACAGGGATGTCCTTCCTGGCTGCAGGGCACTGCTGCCCCATGTCCAGCTGTCCATGGCCCAGGACCCCCAGGTCCCTTCCTCCAGCTGCTCTGCAGCCTCTCATTCCCCAGTCTGTCCATACATCCAGGGCTGTCCCGTCCCAGGTGCAGAATCCAGCCCTTGTCTTTGTTAAACTTCACAGGGTTGGTGATTGCCCAGCCTTGTCATTTATCCAGGGCTCTCTGCAGGGCCTCTCTGTCCTTGAGGGAGCTAACAGCTCCTCCCAGTTTTGTATCATCTGCAAGCTTACTTAGTATCCCTTCTAGTCCTGCATTCAAGCTGTTCATGAGGATTTTAAGAGAACTGGGCCTAAGATGGCACCCATGCGGAACCCCAGAAGTGACAGGTCTCCAGTCTGATGTCACCCCAGTTACTGTCACTCTTTGTGCTTGACCCGTGAGCAAGCTGCCCACCCATCACACAATATGTTTATCCCGCTGTGGGCTGGACACTGAGATAGATGATATCCAAAGCTTTACTGAAATCCAAAGAGATTACATCTATTGACATTTCTTGATCAGCTGGGTGGGTTACCTTAGCATAAAAAGAAATGAGTTTTGATAAGCAGGACTTTCCTGTCATGAAGCTGTGCTGGCTGCAACTAATGACTATGTTGTCCTTCAGGTGTTTTTCAATACCTCCCAGAATAATCATCATCATCATCATCTCCATAATTTTACCAGGCACTGGAGTGAGACTGACAGGCCTGTACCTTCCAGGGTCATCCTTCTTGCCCTCTTTGAAAACTGGGACCTCTCCAGTTTCCCAAGTCTGTTCAAAAATCATCAAGATGCCTCGTGATGACATCAGCCAGCTCTTTATGTATTCTCAGATTAACCCCATCATACCCCATAAATTTATAAGGATACAGCTGGAGCAGCAGATTCCTCACATCTTCAGGGTTAACTTGGAGTTTATCATTCTCACAGTCACAGTCCTCTAGCTCAGGGACCTCCTTAGTCCATCATCAGTGTTGAAGACAGAGGCAAAGAAAGCATTAAACATCTCTGCCTTGTCCATACCTGTTTGTGAGGTGACCATCCTCATCCTGTAATGGGCTGATGCCATTTCAGCACTGCCTTTTGCCATTAATGTCTTTTTAAAACCCTCTTTTTATTGGCCCCACATTTCTGGTGGCTTCAATTGCAATGGAGCTTTGGCCGCACAAATTCTCTCCCTGAGGTGGTGAGCAGCATCTCCATATTCCTTCCACATCACCTGACCTTGTTCCACTGGGCCTACACCTTCCTTTTTCACCTTATCTCCAAAAGAAGATTCCTGTTCAGCCAAGGTGGCCTTCTGCCTCATATGCTTGACTTCCAACTTTTAGGAAGTGCCCACTCCTATGCCCTCAGGAGCTGGTGCTTAAAAAGTGATGGACCTCAGCACCTTCAAAAGCATTTTCCCAGGGGACTTTACTTACTGGTTCCCTGAGCAACCTGAAGTCTGTTCTTCCCATGCCTCGGGTTGAAGTTTTGCTGGCACTTTTCCTCCTGTCACCAGATTTTAAACTCAATGGCTTCATGGTTGCTGTGGCCAAGACAGCCACCAATCCCCACTCAAGATGATCACAAGATCCTCTCTGTTGACAAGCAACAGATCAAGGAGGGCATCTTTCCGAGTCAGCTCTCTTAGTACCTGTACCATGAAGTTGTCATCCAGGTGTTTCAGGAATACATAGGGAGTGTATGAAAATTGTGTTAAGAAACAGAAAATAATTTAAGGCCTGCTGTGGATCTGATGACTATCTCCCTATCTGAATGTGTTCCCTGTGTGTCCAAGTCATTGTATTGTAATAATGTATTTGAAATTAACCTTTTATGAAAAGAGGAGAGGAGACTAAAACATCCTACGGTTCTGCCTGTGCCAAATCAAAGCTTCTGTATGGAAGGTAAAGTGTAAGCAATGTGTGATTATTGCTCTTTTACATATGCAGTGACTAACAAATAAGAGAAACATGTATATCAGTTTTAATACAACCTTTTCCTAAATGCCATTGTTTGCTGAAAAGTACAGTGCTACCATGCACAAGGGAAGATTGATGTAAGTTAGATGTAAATTTAATGTGAACAGAAGTATGTTTCATGGTTTCTCAGACAATGTCACAGCACACTACTGATTAAATACTACATTGCAGACCAAAAGAGACAGAGTCATCAATTTTTACTTGAAATGAGTTGTATAAGACAACATATTAACTTTCCTGTCTCATCCTGTCCACCCCGCTTCCATTCCTCCTCTCTCTACCACTCCTCCTTTCTCCTGATTTAAAAAGAAATGTTTCCTGCTCACTCTACTAGTCTTCACTAATGGTGCTGAGCAGTACTGGATATGCTGTTCCAATGTGGTGCCCATGGTGCCAAACAACCATCTGTAGCTCATACTCATCTATCTTCACTGTTTCACATGTGACTCTTTCTTCACATAGCAGGAAAATGACTGTGTAAAGGGCAAACTCAAACTCCGGGCTGACACCAATAAAGGTGCTTCCAATTGGCTTGACTGTACCCTTCCAGCTGAACTGGATGCTTAAAACTTGGTCATCTTTGTCAGGCTGAAAGCATAAATGAAACAACAGAATAATCTTCAACACAGCTGTGACTGGCCAGATAGAATTTCTGATTTCAGATTTTTGAGAGCTTTGTAAGATTCAGTCATCCTTGGTGTGCCTGGGTGCTATGGCTGGAGCACAGTCTTTTCCCTGACCTCTGGAGCATACATGACCATTTACCCCAACTAAGCCTCAGCAGTGTTGCAATTCTGTAAACACCAGCACTACCTTTTAGAATAGTTTTTGCAAAAGAAGAAGCTGAAAGGCATGTTGATATTCATTCTGCTTATATACAGTTAAACACTGTATATACTTATTACTGTTCAAAACACTGAGCCTATGGGTAACATCATTACACCTGTTTCATTACAACTTTTATCTCTGAATCCAAAGGCTTGTTCTTACCCTGGTTTTGTTCTTCCAAGCCACATACTCCTTGTAATCAATCTGCTTGCGCTTTTCCTGAAGGTAAAATTGCACCCAGTTGTGCAAACCTAAGATCTCTTTACCATGCCTTCTTTCTCCAACAAAAACATGTTCAAAACCACAAGAATCAGGTCTGTAGTGGAGAAAAAAAAAAAAAGAAAAAACGTATGTAGGTCTTCTATATGTTTCATAGAGCCATAGAATAGTTTGGGTTGGAAGGGCTGTTAAAGCTCATCTTGTTCCAACCTCCTGCCCTGGGCAGGGATACCTTCCACTGTCCCAGGTGCTCAGAGCCCCACCCAGCCTCGCCTTGGACGCTTCCAGGAATGGGCAGCCACAGCTTCTCTGGACACCCTTTGCCAGGGCCTCCCCAACCTCACAGGGAACAATTTCCTCCTAATATCCAATTTAAACCCACTCTCCGTCAGTCTGAAGCCATTCTGAATTTGTCTTCTAGTTCTATGTAACAGATGGCACTCGGGCTTACATTTACCTAAATCAGAAGAGCACAGAGTGCTATCAGTGCCCACATCCATCAAACATACCTGTCTCCTTCTTTACTGTCATAGAGCTGGAACCAGATGTCATAAAGCTGATGTTTGAAATCAGCAAGGTTTGGCTTTGCCAGTTTTTTTTTCAGCAGAGAGTCATGAGCTAGCTGAAGGATAGAAAACCAAGATACATACACAGTTTACTTTTTAATTCAGTGTTTTCAGTGACAAAAAGGATCTGTGTTACTCACTCTCATGACTTCTGTTGCTAAGATAGCATCAAGGAAACAATTGTTTTCAACTATTTCTTCTGGAGTCACTACTTCTGCTACACCAGTTGATGTCTCATAGTTGTCCAATAAGGAAATAAAGGCTGCAGAAAAAGAGAAGCTTTCAGTCTGCTCATATGCCTGATACAGGCATTAGAGTGCCATCACAAAAAGTCACATAGAATATGCCTTGACAGCCCTTAGAGAAAGCCATTCCTTTATATGTCAGATTCCACTCTCAGGTACACTGTTAGGTGTAGGCCTCAAGGTGACTCAAGGCCAGATCACTGCTGTACTTTTTAGAGATCTTTTTAAAAATAAACAGCTATTGAGCTTCCTTATGGAGCCAAGTGCTGAAGTCATAATGACCTTCTACCACAACAAATCATATCTGACCACCACAATTACAGACATGAGGCTTAGGACCTTGAGCTATGCTAGCAAAAGGTTTTGTGGGCATTATTTCAGTAGAGGAATAATAGAGCATAAACCTGTATGAGATGTGTTGAGCTTGAGAAAAATTAGGGAAGGAAACATAGATTCATAGACATGGCAGAAGCATAGCCCCCAACAGAAATGCAAGAACTAGCTGTGGGTCTAGTACTATCTGAAAGGGCTTGGAAGCTGTGAGTAAAGGAGTAAAGATGAATTTGGTGTCTTTTTCAATTCACAGAATCATAGAATGGTTTGGGTTGGAAGAGACCTTAAAGATCATCCAGTTCAAACTCCCTGCCATAGGCAGGCACCTTCCACTATCCCAGATTGCTCAGTGCCCCAACCAAGTGTGGCCTTGGACACTTCCAGGGATGGGGAAGCCACAGCTTCTCTGGACAAACTGTTTGCCACTGTGTCTCAACCGCCCTCACAGGAAACAATTTCTTTCTAAATTCTAACTTTAACCTACCCTCTGTGAATTTGAAGCCATTTCCCCTTGTCATGTCACCCTTGTAAAGAATCTCTCTCCATCTTTCCTGTGGGCTCCCTTCAGGCACTGCAAGGCCACAATGAGGTCACCCCAAAGCCTTCTCTTCTCCAGGCTGAACTATCCCAATTCCCTCAGCCTTTCCTTCCAGCAGAGCTGCTCCATCCCTCTGATCCCCTTGGTGTCCCTGCTCTGGCCTGGCTCCAGCAGCTCCCTGTCTTTCCTGTGCTGGCCCCAGGGCTGGATGCAGCCCTGCAGGGGGGTCCCAGCAGAGTGGGGCAGAGGGGCAGAATCTCCCCTTCCCCTGCTGCCCACAGGGCTCTGGGTCCCAGCATACATGGCCAGGGCAGGGCCAGCTCTCACCCACAGCACCTCTAAGTCCTTCTGCCAAGGCTGCTCCCTCTGCTCATCCCCAGCCTGGATTGATCCCGGGGATTGTCCTGATCCAGGTGCAGCACCAACACTTGGTCTTGTTAAACCCCATGAGATTCCCTTGGGCCACTTCTCCAGCTTGTGGTAAGTGTCTCATCCCTTTTACTTTGCAGTGGAAGAGCCAGAGAACTCAGATTTTGCCTAAAGCATGAAAGGATGTTTCTCCTGAGGATCAGGTACAGGTAACCTCCATGCAACTGTTACAAAAACTCCCTTCAAATGACCTGCAGCCTGATGATCCTCACCACCATCCAAATTATAAACAATGTTATATTTTCAGCAAACATGTCAGAACCAGCACAGATTTTTTTATATCACATCCACCATTATCAAAAGAATGGGTCTCACTTGCAAAAGTTTTTATGCTCTTCAGGCGTTCTTCATTTACGCTGTGAAACAGATGTCTGGCTGCGTTGTCCTGGACAGCACTGTCACCTTGCTTTTCCCTAAGAAAACACCAGAGGAAAACAATGTAAAAGTTAGATGTCCTTAGAGGAGACAGTGCCCGCCTTTGCAATAATCAAACCAAACCCCATAATGCTATCAGAATTTTTTGCTAGGAATTGTCTTCCTATGAAACAAGAGAAGACAGAACTGCCAGCATAAAGAAAAAAGACAATCTCTGACACTGTAAGAGCCTGAAATTTCTCTTTTGACTTGGAGATGATTGTGATGGCCCAGGTGATAGTTCAGTTCTGCTCAGTAACCAGCTGTGCAATTATACTATATACACCACAAATGGTAAACAGATGTAGAGCAAGGGCTCCCGCCTACCACAAATAAATGAAAAGGAGATTTGGGTACCTTCTGTCTCTGCAGTTGTAAGGTGGCTTTCCTGATAATTTTCAAATTTCTACTTCATAAAAGGCATTCTCAAGGAAAGAAGACAGAAGAAGAATAGCAGCTTGTTAACACAGGCAAGGGGTACCTAGAGCCTTGTTCTGACAAATGGAGAAACCATATGGGAGAAGTTTGCCCCACACACATTTTGGCTTGAGGTAGGTACCACTATTTTGAGCTTATCAGCAACAGAAAATTATCTGTTATAATATGAAGCAACATTGGAATAAAGTGTTTGAGTAACATCAGAATAAAGTGAGTTCTTGTGTGAGTACAAAACTGGATTGTGACTATTCTGGTCTGTTGCAATTTGTGGCCAAAAGATGTGGTCGTGTTTGCACTGCACTGAGCTAGCAAGGAGTGAAATGTCTGCTTATCAAATCTCTCACTCCTCCCTCACAGTTCCCTGGGACTGGAAGCAACAGTCCTGAAATCTTCTTCACCCACCCCTCTGTGCTACTCCCTGCTATCCCAGAGAAACCAAGGAATTTCTCAAATTACTCCCTTATTCCCCTAAAAATTACTTGGGACCTATCTCCCTTTCGCGCTTGCTGCAAGTCACCCAGACCACACACACAAGCTACCATTCACATACTGAAACACCCAGGGTGGAGCAGGACATCTCTAGTGCTGCTCAAATTGTGGTTAACACTGAATTCAGACTGTTTCTCAGGATGTCATCTTGTTGGATCTTGAAAATCTCCAAAGATGGAGATTTCACAGCTTCTCTGGGCATCCTGTTCCTTTGTTGTTGTTGAATTTCATGAAGTTCCTTCCTTAGCCTGTTCCTCCAGCCTGCCTATGTCCAGCGGAAGAGAAGCCCTGCACGTGAGCATACCAACTTCATCACCACAGTTTGCTGTCCTCTGCGAAACTGGGTTGCACGCTAGTTCCTCCTCCAGCTCACAGAGAGATGAACTATTACAGGACCCAAGACAGACACCAGAGAGACTCCACTTGTAACCAAAGCCCAGGTAAGTGTGAACCATTTGTGTTCTCTGTACCATTCCCTCTCCCAAGCAATGCTTTCCTCACTGGACATGACAAAGCACAGGAAACTTTTTTAGCAAAAGGCACTTTTGCATGCACCTTTTCCTGCAGCACCACACTGCCCTTAATCCTGGCTTGGCAACTGGTTACCTGCACATCAATTGTGTAGTCTCTCCCAGGCCTAAGGCGGTGAACATCTGCATCCCACATCTCATTGAAAAGCTTAGAAAGTTCACGATTTAAGGCCTTCCTGTCAAAAAATACAGATGAATACCAGTGTTAAAAAAAGGCACATGTTGTTATTTCTGCAAGTCCCTTCTAGAGTCTTCTAATGCCACTCCATGTTCTGGATATCAGCTTGTCACCAAGCTTCTCTTTGTCCCCACACCTTCTTGTCAGTGCCACTGCAAAAACCACAATGCTTATGGTCCATGTTCCTTTTTAAAGAATGCAGGTAATCCGTTAGGAAACCAGAGCCTTCCCTAAGGTTATGTCAGAGTCTATTTCAACAAAGTTCTTGTTGATAAGTCTTCCTGTAGTTTTCCATGCAATGAAACAAAAGGGAACATGGTGGTGTTTCATTCCCAAGGATTCTGTGCACAAACCAGAGGCAAGCAGGAAATTGTTATCAGCATGCAGCAACACTGCCAACAGAACAGGAAGCAAAGAATTCTCTCTATGATGCTTTTCTAGCAGCAATCTTACAAACTCTTCCTACCCTTTTTCCTTCAAGCAAGATTCCACACAGAAGGTTTTCCTTTGCAGTGTGATTTTCTCAGCATAAAGGTGGTGGTGACAAAGGGTGAGTAAGGCTCTAAACACAGGGTCTGCATACAATAAAAATCCCTCAGGCACTGATATCTGATGCACATACAGACCTACCCAAGCTTCTCCTTCCCTTATTTTTAATGGAGTCTTGTCCCACATAATAGTGTACAGTTTTCAGAAGTCTATCTGTTTGTCTACCAACAAGATTTAGGAAGGGTTGTTATTGTGATGAAGTGCCCAGAGGTAGCTCCAGTTTCAAGTACGTTATGTCCACACTAAGAGGAGATCAAGACAACAGAGTGGAGAAAAAGAGAAGGGGATTGATCATTAAATGACAGTGGAATCAATCAGTTACAAACCAGCATATGCTTCAAAGCCCAGCGAAGAACCACTTGATAATTTTGAATTCTATTCCAAAAGAGATGTTTTCCACAAAAGAAGAAAAGTACAGAATTCTGTCAACAATTGGCATTTCTTTCAAATAACTCTTGGGGCAACTTGCCATGATTTTAACAATTGGTTCTCCCAGACTCAACTAAGGCACCTTCAAGCCCAGCTCTGAACCCCTGGTTAGCATTACGTCTTCTCCTTCTGTTTTGGCCAGGATGAAGATAACCTGCTGCACCCTCCTGCCAGTGGCAAATTCCACGCTCTCTAGCAGAAAGAGCAAACAAAGATTGTGGCACGGGCACAAGGGCAGGGCAGATAACCGTAACTACTGCAGCTGCCACACCCAGTCCACCTGTAACCATGGATCTGAGCCGCTGTGTTCTTCAGCTATGCTGGAGGCACTGACAGTCTGTTTTCCCTCGGGTTTTTTGGTACTTTGGGATAGTTGTGGATGGGAAATCTACAAGATTACTTGAATTTCTAACTGGGCTTGAACAGGTGTCAATACCTGAAAAAAAGGAAAAGGACTAAAACTTCTAGTATGTAGGAGCCAAAGGATATATTCATTGCCAGGGTTAAACAGGAATGTGAAGGAAGATTTGTGCTTGGAACAGGTACTTGCATGGATCTCACAGCAGAGAAGAAGGAGGCTGTCACAGAGGAGCTTCACTCAGCCCCTGCCCAAACCCCAGGCTCTGCTTGGACAGTAAGTGCGGCTGGTGGCATCCTATTATCAACAATGGCTGGACAGCCCAAATGAAGCCCCTGCTCAGTGACCCAGGGAGCTGCCTCAGAAGCCACCAACAGCAGCAGTTTTATTTATTTCCAGCCATACTTCCATATTCTTTCTAGAGTCTTAAGAGCAAACCCTTCTTGAAAGAGCTTACAAACCAACATCAAACAGAAAACTGCTCACCGCAGCAGCTCAGGACTGGTGAGTTCACAGAACACTACTGGAGATGTTTTTCAAATTTCAAGCCTTTACCTTGGACTGCCCTAATTTTATTGGATCACTTTTGTCCTGGGTTCTGGACCGTCCTGCTGCCTGCTCCTTTCCATCAGCTTATCCCATCTGTTTGAGGACCATCATATTATGTTTAATAGAGATTTTACTTTGGAAGGAACTACTGGTGGTGGAGAGGAGTCTGCTGCCTGCTGAACATCCAAGGTAAGTGGAACATTAGACAGAGTGTCAGTTGCGTTTTATTATAATATTTTGTTCCACAGATACAGTATTTTTTTTATATATATANAAAAGTCACCTATCTAGGAGAGATCTGTCATCCCTTTAAGACTGACTGCTTGTTCTCAGTCTGCTCTTGGCAGATTTGTCCTGTGTTTATAAAGACTGTAGAGCTCTGTTTGACCTTTCCTCCTTTAGAAATATTATGGAATATCACATGAGCTCAAGGTGTCTACTCAGGAGAGGGTTACAGCAAGAGGGGACCTACAGATTTCAATCCTCATTTCTGCTCAATAAATACACTTCTACTAAATGTATTCCTGTATTCAGGAAAACTTGTCCCAAAACTGAAATCACTAAATTTTACAAAATAAAAGCCTTTACTCTCCTTTATCTCTGCTAGGTGCTACCAGAATATAATAATGGACCTTTCCTCTCCTTTTTGTTTGCCCCTTTAGTTTCCAAACAGAGAGAGCACCTGTATATGCTGTAACTGAAGATTAAAAAAAATATACCCTTGCCAAAGCAAAAAACTTGTCTAGCAACTTACACAGTCATCTTGTAAAAACTCTTTCTGGATGGTACTTCTTTAAAAAGGGCCATAAACTTAGCTCACACACACGAGGTGAGACAATTTCAATGAGAAGATGCCCAACACCTTCATGCAAATTCATGACACATCAGCATGGAGGTAAGGTTGTCCTGGAAAAGGGTACTGCATATTTATTCTTTGGTTTTCATCACAATGCCATGGGTGACTCAAAACAGAGATTTTTATCATCAATTCTCAACCCCCTCCCTATGGTGAAAGCTCTGAGTTGTTAGATTTGTGCTTTCACATAGAATTCATTCTTTCTGTGCGAGAAGTCTGGCCAATTGGATTTTGTCCAGTTGGAGCCTTGCTTGGATGTGCTTAGGTGAGCAAAGCACCAACCCAGTAACAGCACTCAGTCTGCACTTTTAAGAGCTGAGAAAACTTGGGAGAGGCTCTTTGCAATAGTAATTGATGCACCAGCAGTGTGGTTAAAGCAAAAGAATCTAACATCTCCATTTTATTCTTCATTCTACCCAAAACAATGCTGCACAAAGGAGACTTCATTGCTATAAATCAAAAATTATTTAAGACATGAAGAGAATTAAAGGTCACTGGCAAATAACGTGAGCAAGTCAACAGTGTCAGAGCAAGAAAAACATGTATTGCAAATGGGTCACATGAAGCCCTGCAAAGGTTTGATTGAACACCGTCTCCAAAGTAAATTTACCTTCAGATATCCTTTCAGAAACAGCCTTTAATCTTTACATAGAGAAGAAAAGAGTTTGGAATACCTGATGAGCAGCATTTACAAGAAGTTTCCAATCATTTAAAAAGCTTAGGTCAAACATCATGAAATACATACAACAACTTTTATGGCTAACAGAAGATAAAAACAATTCTCTAGATTTTCATCTTACGCCAGTGTCTATGTCTTCTATTTGAGTCCAGTGATTTTTAAGTTTTTTTTTTCATTTAAAACTGGTATTTGAAATACCAAAGGATAAATAAGGCAGGTTTTGTAGGTGGAAAGGAAGAGGCAATGTCGAGGGACAAATGTAAGAGTGGGCAGTTACCAGCAAACAATTTGTCAGGGTCCTGGGCAGGCAGCTGATGTTTGAAGAACTGATTCTAAGTTACTATGTTTAAGCACAATCAATTTTAGCATCACCTTTATTTTAAGCTAATGGCTCAGCAGCCTCACCGATGTTTTTACACTGTGGCGAGTTAGTAAAACAGAACAGAAAGAGGAAGAGGGTTCTTGCTGTTCTGCATGTTATGTAATATTCACCCTTTCACAGACAAATATATCCCATCCTCACTACCATTCCTGTTAGAGGAGAATTAGTATGATTGTCTCTTACCCACTTGCCATGCCAGGAAGAAGTTTTTCTCTTGGCAAGTACTCTGAGCACGGAGAAGGCAGCCAGAAGCTCAGCAATCCTCCCGCAGTTCAAGGCACGGAGTTGTGCTCCTCTTATACTCCTCTTGACCGCTGAGGACTGTCACTCAGCCTGACAGGAAGGCACGGGAGAGGCAGGAGGTGCCAATTCCCTAATAACCTAAGGACAGCACCACAACTCACGCCTCTCTCAGCGCACGAACACTCACACCAGGAAGTCAGAGCCACTTGCAGCAGGCTCCTGCCTCACCTTATCTTGCATCTTGGATTATTTGTCAATCAGATTTTACATCTCTGGATGAGGTTTGAGCCCAGAACGAAGCACTGCAAGTCTGAAAGACTTGAGACGGGCGGGATATTCTGTCTTGTTATTCTGTATCCAGATATTATTTGAAAATAGAAGGGAAGATGATAATTAATCTGAGATTAGAAAAAAAATCATAGGTGGGGAAGAAAAAAACCCCAATAAATGCTTCTCTATTTACAGCTGAAACTGCTAAGTGTGATCTTGTGAATATTAGGAGGTGTTATAATAAGGAAACATTTTATAAAGGCAGAACTTTGCACGTGCCACTGGAAGCAAGTGGTGACAGGTGCTGGTAGGTGCAGGTACCCACTCCAGTGCCTGTCCCGGGAACCCTGCATTCATTATGTGGCTAAATCAACCTTCAGATGGTTTAAAGCTTATTGTTGTTTGGTTGGTCCTTGTAGCATTTTCTTCTTCCAAATAATTAATTCCTGAAAAGCATAGCTTTAGGTCTAAACTATATGTATGTATATACAGAAGCCAGAATGGCTTGATGCTAGCTACCAGTCATACAAGTGGTTCTGCACCTCTGGTCCATGTACCCCTTCAAAGAATCAATTTAGGGCCAAATAAAGCCCCTGGTAACAAAGACACCTGACACAGAATTGCATAGGGAACAAGACATGCAGCCCACTTAAAACACTTAAAAGTGAAGCTTCCTTTTGACACTGGTAGGGGAAATTAAAGTATCTCAAAATTGAATATCCTTAGTTTTAACTGAAATTTTCTTTACCATTTTTTGGTTAGTATTTATTGCACTTCAGGGTAAACAAGGTAAATTACAAAAATCCAAAGCCCTGGATTTGTCAACTACCCCAGTTTATCAACTGAATGCAAGAACTCTTCTTCTATGCTTTCATTTAAAATACAAAAGCCAGTGGGTATATTCTGTCATTCTGTCTATTAAAAAGTTGCAACTTCTTTACTCACATTAGCAGAGCAGATGGGAGCCCAGGGAATTTTCAGTTACAAGCAGCATCGTCACTGGAGTCAGTGGTTTTAAGTTAATCTTTAATAAAATTACAGCTCAGTAGCATCACTAGCAATTTCACAACCATGTACTTGAATGTCTTTTAAAAACTTCTGTCTTGTGAAGAAAAATGCAAAGATCCTGGAAAGAGTGAAAGGGTATGTTTGCCAACAGAAACAAAGCACTGATCAAAGGCAAATTAGATCAGCACAGAATCCAGGTCATTCCCGGGTCTAATGCAAAAAAAAAAAAAAAGAGTGTGCAGAGAGCAGCCTTGGAATCTACATGTGTTGGCTTCCTCTGCAGCAGAGCCCAGCCAGTGCTTTGTCAAACCCATTGCACAGGTCAGCAGATGTGGTTTTTTTGTGCAATGGTTGAGGCCAGGCTGCCCCTGTGCTCTGTTCCTTTTTCTCTGTCACAAGGGAGTGGGGAGAGTGTTTGGTGCTGTGTCACTCACATGTGACCAGCATTTCCAAAGGACTGGGGCAAGAAACTTGTGGAAGATGTTCTGCCTGACAAAACCACCACCTCAAGCATCAGATGCTGACCTTTGCCAAGGTCAAGGATTAAGGAGATCCTGGGAATAAAACCTATTTCTAAAGCATGTAGGCATCTCTGCGCATTTCTGGCTTAAATATTTTGCTTTTTCAGCCAAGGTGGCCAGTGGGTAAGTGTTGGTTTGTCACCTCTAGTCTGGTGCCTACATTTCCCTGAAGGGAGAAAGGGTTGATTCAGAGTTATTTGGAACCTCTTTGGTGGATCAAGAAAGGTGTGAGTGAGAACACTGAGTTTTACAGGCTTCCAGACCAAAGCAGCCAGGGCTTACACCTGCACAAAAGGGCACATTTGGGCTGGACAGGCTCGCTCAGGGAGACTGAGTAAAAGCTGCCAGCTGGAACAAACACCCGGCAGATCTATAGCACACTCAGTCCTTTACCAGGAAAAGGCAGAGCAGGGCTTTGGGTCATCTTTTGCATGTGGATGTGCAGAAGAGAGAAAGTTTGAGTATGAGACACTGAGGATGCTGGACATTCCCATGGGAGCTTTGGCTATTGCTGCCAAGTCCCCACAAGCTGACCCACACTGAAAAGCAGTGGAGACACAGCCTGGGCTGGTCAGTTGGAACCCAGCCAGGTCAGAGCTCAGTGAGAGCAGAGCACAGGTACACTGAGGTCTCTGCCCTTCCTTAAATACTAATATTCAAGCTGGAGCCTTTCCTGCCAGATTGTTTCCCACCAAAGTCCAGGATCCCTGTGCCTGTCTCAGTTGTCTCACTTTTCCTAAGCCTCAGCCTCTGAGTCCTGGAGTCCTTCTTTCTAGCCAGTGGTGTTACAATCCCTCCGCTTACTGGGGAGTTTCTGGTGCAGCAGCTGTCACCCCAAAAGAGAAAACTATGAGGATTACAGAGCCAGGCACGTTCTTGTCATAGAAATGCCAGGAATAAATAACTCCATCCTTGCAGCTAAATGTGTGCATCTGGATTGCGACACAACCTTCTTACCATTCGATTGGTCTGTAATATTCTTTCACTTACCAGTGCTAATTCCCAGGTATAATAAGTAAATGCTGGCTGATTTATGATATGTTCTCACAGCCAGATGAGCCAGCTGCACACTCAGCAAATCAAGAGGCTGAAAGAAAACATTTTCTTGGGCACACAGGGGGCTCAGTACCCCTGTGTGAGCTTTGCGGCTAAGGGAGAACTTTTTTTTTTGTTATGTTTGTTTTTGGACTGCCAAGCAAATACTTTCTCGGTTTTGTAAGGAGAAACTGTCTAGGAATCATTGAAGACATATTGTGAAGACATAAGATGTGAAGACACATTAATTAAAGGGCTTTGAAGTGTTTCATGTTTAGCACAGACACAAAGATACGTTTGGTAATTAGTCACGCATTTTCACACATTGGTGTAAACCAAAATTTTAGGGAGCGTGGCTGAAACATCCTATCTTGTTGCACAGCTCAGTTCCGGTGCTTTTTGGATAAACATTGCCACTAATGAATCCTTAAGGCTGAGAAAACTGGGATTTCAGTTCAGCTTGGAGAAGAGGTGACTTTTGGGGTGACCTCATTGCAGCCTTCCAGTGCCTGAAGGGAACCCACAGGAAAGATAAGAGAGACTCTTGACAAGGGCCTGGAGTGACAGGACAGGGGACAATGGCAGTGTCCAAGGCCCGGGTGGATGGGGCTCTGAGCAACCTAGTACAGATGGAGGTGTCCCTGCCCGTGGCAGGGGGTGGGACTGGATGATCATGAAAATCCCTTCAGACCCCAAGCAGTCTGTGATTATTTAGGCAGTTAATAAAGCGCACAAGGGCGCTCGGGACACACAGCGCGGGCAGCCCCCGGAAGGGACCCAGCTGGCGCCAGGGCCGGCGCCATGTCCGGGCGGGGTGCAACGTCACAGGGCGGGACAGGCGCAGCTCGGCGCGGTGTGTGACGTCACGGGGCGGAGCGAGACAGGCTCCGTTAGGCGCAGTGCGTGACGTCACGAGACGGGACGGTACAGCCTAGCGCGGTGTGTGACGTCACGGGGCGGAGCGAGACAGGCTCCGTTAGGCGCAGTGCGTGACGTCACGAGACGGGACGGTNGGGCGGAGCGAGACAGGCTCCGTTAGGCGCAGTGCGTGACGTCACGAGACGGGACGGGGCGGTACAGCCTAGCGCGGTGTGTGACGTCACGGGGCGGAGCGAGACAGGTTCCGTTAGGCGCAGTGCGTGACGTCACGAGACGGGACGGTACAGCCTAGCGCGGTGTGTGACGTCACGGGGCGGAGCGGGGCGCCCAGCCCAGCGGTGTGTGTGACGGGGCGGGGCGGTGCCTGCGGTGTGTCGGGCAGCGATGGGGGCACAGCTCAGCGCGGTGAGTGCCGAGGGCGGCCGCGAGCGGGGTCCCTTCCTGCCCACCCCCGGTCCCGCCCGCGGCGCCCCGGGTCGTGGCGGTGTCTCGGGGTGTCCCCGCTGCTTCCCCCCGCGGCGCGGCGGAGGCTCCGGGGCCGTCCCGCGGCTCCCGCGCCCGGGGCGGTGTCGGTGCCTGTGCTGGCTGCCTGGCCGGGGGGATTTGCCCTCCCAGCTCCGCGGGTAACTGTCGTTATTGTCGCCATTGTCGCCGCTGCTGTTGAGGGCCCGCGCTGATGGCTCTGAATGTTTGTGGTGTTTTCCTCCGTCGGAAAAATTTCACACTGGATGAGCGTAGGTTTAGAGTGGGCATGAGGAAGAAATTCTTCCCTGTGGCGTGGGTGAGGCCCTGGCACCGATTACCCGGGGTTGTGGCTGCCCCTGCATCCCTGGCAGTGTCCAAGGCCAGGCTAGATGGAGCTCGGAACAGCCTGGGATAGTGGAAGGTGTGCCTTCTCGTGGTGTTGGAACGAGATGATCTTTGAGGTTGCTTCCAACCCAGACCATTCCACGATCCTATGATCATGCCTTGCTGAGCCGTGGATCTGCAGCGCTGTCACCTTTGCCACGCATCCTTACCCTCCTTTCTCAGCTCTTACGGTTCTTTGCTCCAGTGCGCAAGCACTTCTGTCTCTGGGTTTGTGAGAGGAGCAGGATGGAGCTGCGTTCAACATGTGCTTGTTTGGTACAGCTGCTCAAAAGGTGCATCGAACAGAGGAGATGAGGCTAAAGCTGCAGAAGTGAAGAAATCCCTTTATCCTCTCGTTGGTTTCTGAATCAGATGAGAATGTTTTGCCGAGATTACTTCAGAAATAGGGTTTCGGAAGCCGAGGGTACAAGGTTTCTCATGCCAAAGCACGGTTTGGTTTGTGTGTTTGTAGGGCAGGGCCGTGCTGGAGTGTGAAGCCGTGAGCTTGTGTGTTTGATTGCTGTGCTCACCACGCCCCGGCAGTGCAGTCTCCATGGCTTTTCTCTTTGTTATCACACAGAGGCCTCTTTCCATTAATAAACATTCCTGCTCAGTTACTAATTCTGCCTTCTCTGTTCACAAAGATTTGTTCTGCTGGAAATGATGAGTCACAAGGTCCCCATTTAGTGATTCCCAGGCCTTTTGGTCAGCCTGTTGCTCTCTGCTGCTGTAGACCTGATGCTGTGCAGTTATCTTCATTAATATCTTGATCTGCCCTGCGGTGAGAATATATAGGCCACTTTTAACCCAGAGAATGCTTTTCTTAGCAAGCATGACTTTTGTAATCATTCAGTCTTCAGTTCTTCCGCTTTTTTCTGGCCACTTGGTGATAGATAAGATAGTAAGGAACTAAAATAGCTTTCTGAATTAGTGGGCGTGCTGTTTGTTTCCAGGCCAAATCCCATGAGACTTTTGCACTAATTGACCATGAACAACAAACTGCTTTCCACAAGGTTAATGCTGTGTTAAAATTATTTGTCATTGCCTGACAACAACAGCACTATTTTTTATTCATTTTAGGTAGCCACAGTTGTAAATGAAATTGTTTTAACATATTAATGCCTCATTTGAAACACCTGCTGCAGAGTCAGCTTGCTATTGCCGCCAGACCTCACTCACATGTTTATTTCTCATTAAGGAGTTTATTTGCTGCTCTGTCACCTTGAACAACTTTCCTCCCTCTCCCTTTTTTTGTCACTCAGTAACAAAAGTTCTTGCCAGAGTTGCAGTAATGTGGTGGATCTATGAGAGTTAAGGAATAATTTTCCTGTAGACTTCAGCTTCTTTAGAAACAACCTGTGTGGAGCTATTTCAGTATTCCCAAATAAAATTGAAAAATGCAGTGTGTGTATGTATGGCATGGTGTGCCCTCAGGCTGTACACAGTGATGATACATTTTAAACCTGTATAGCAGCATTTTAAGAAGAGAAAATTTATGCTGTCCCACACTTTTACTATTAATAACGCAGGAAGTTTTTATAGCCTCCTGAGGGACTGTCACAGTTGCACAAATGCCATTCTAAAATACTGGTCAGGTCCCTTTAAAATAAAATGAAAGTGAAAGCTAAGCAGGCAGAACTTTGAGGTCACTTTTTAAAAAAATTTTTGCTATAGTCATGCTTTGCCCCTCTCCTCTGCTGAAGTGTTGAGTAATAAATTACTGAGTCAGAGAGGATTTTTGTAAGTAGTTGTGCTGTTTATTCTCCTGCCCCAATGTGAAGAGGGTGGTGTGGTGTCAGAGCACAATCTATTCCTGTCTTACAGGGCTTCAGATGTGGGGGAAATGAAATGATAAGGGGACAGAAAGGGCTATCCCTTGACTGTGTCCTGCAGCTTAGCTGCTTTCCCAGGGAAGGGGGGCTACTCTGCGTGCACAGGTCTGTGTGGTGGTGGAAGCGCCGGTGCCTGCAGCCAGCCTCTGAGCTGGAGGTTGTGTGCATGGTGCCAGCGCCCAGCAGCAGTGTGGGGTGGCTGGCAAAGTCCTGGTCAGCTGCTGGAGAGAGCATGGGGTCTGGTCAAGGGCGAGACTCCAAATTATGGGGTGTGTGCAGTGCGTGGGATGGTGTGAAAGGGTCTGTGCAACAGTGGCCTGTGTGTCCGCATGGCAGCAGCTGGGGAGCCTGGAGCGTGGGCACGCTCTGCCACGGCAAAGCCAGCTGCTGGGGCATCCACCTCGGGCATGTGTGTATGGAATTCCCACTCATGGGCCTTCATCCTGATCAGTAGGGAGAGGAGCAGGATGAGCCCGTCGGTGCTGTTTGTGTGAGTGTCTGGCTGTGTTGATCGGGGTAGTCAGCCACATGTTTAGACTGGATATTAGGAAAAGGTTCTTCCCCCAGAGGGTGGCCGGGCACTAGAACTCCCCAGGGAATGGTCACAGCTCCAAGCCTGACAGAGTGCAAGGAACATTTGGACAATGTTCTCAGGCACAGGGTGGGACTGTTGGGGTGTCTTGTGCAGGGCAGGGGTTGGGCTGAATGATCCTGTGGGCCCCTCCCAACTCAGGATATTTTGTGATTCTGTGTGTATTTGGACACGTGAGATATGTGTGTCTATGTGCCTGCTGGAGATGGGCATTCAGCCTCCCCAACAGGGGACCTGGGGATATGGAGCTGTGACAGCCTTGCTTGTGTCCAGCTGCCGGCATGGCAACCCGTGCTGGTGTGCAAGTGCCTCAACACAGGAGTGACTCCAGGTCTCCATAAAGCAAGTCTGTGGGTTTGGGATTTTTTTTAGTAATAATGCTTCCTCTTCCTGCTCAAAGATCCATGTTGTTTGTTGGTGGTTTGATTGTCATCGCATAGTACCCTATTCCTTGTCACCCAAATAACTCTCTCTTGTTCTGCACACTTATCTAATGCTGTTTCTGTGCTGCTGCAGTTGCGTCAGGTTGTGACATACCCAATATGGCTGATCTACACCACCATCATGAGGATTTTCAGGAATCCTCGGCCTGCAATTACCCTGAAGGACCCAGAAGTGAAGTATGCTCTGAGGCTGATTGATAAGGAGGTAGGTCCATGTGCAGTGCTGAGCATGACCTCTCCGTGGACACTGTGAAATGCTTGCACCTTCCGAAGTCTTGGGTGATGTCCCAACAGGGTAGTTACTTTTGTCTTGAGGAAAGGACTTCTTTATAAAAGCTCTTTATGTGGTATAACTGAGCTTTGTGGTTCTGCAGACAGCATGTTTCCAAGCAGTGTAGAGTGGAGAGTACTGCTTTAGAAATGCTCAAACTCACAGTCAGGTATGTCTCACGTTGTGGAGCACATCAGCAGAAATTCCCAAACTCTGCACTACTGGCTGGGCTAAGGGACACAAGTCCTGCTGTCAGACAGAGCAGGCAGCTTTTTCATAGTCAGTAGCATTCAACAGCAACTGTCAGAACTGTGTTGATACTGGTTCCTGTTACTGGATTGTTGTACTGTAATGTGTTACAGGAAGAAAGGTGTTGGAGTCATGCAGTTCTTACAGCACCCGAGCCGTCTCAGCTTCTCCTTCTCTCTGTTAAAAGTAAAGCCTCGCAGTACAAAATGAAGTTCTTGCTCAAGTTGGATACCAGAGGAAAGTCATGATGCTTTCAGGGGTGGATCTTGCCATCAGAAGTTGGTAAACTAAGTTTGTGGGAAGTGAGCCAAAGCCACCAAAGTTGAGAAGTCCAGGTTTCCCTTGGATAAAAGGAATAAAACCATCAAAAGCATGAGAGAGAAATTTTGGCTTTTCAGGTGTAAAGTCATATCTGAAGATATTTTTGGTGTTGACTTTTTAAGGCTATGAGCTATTTGGAAATTTATCAGAAGACTTTGGACTGGAACAGAGCTTTGTTTGAGGTTTAGAGGGTTCATTGTTAGCTTGGCTTTCAGTGGTTCTGTCTGTCAAAGGAAACAGTCACTGTGATGTTGAATCCTGGGTTTGTGGGAACTGAAAGCTTCTCTATGGCTTGGGCTGGGCTGCATTGCTGAGCTTATTTCCCAGGTGCGCTTGATGAATTTATTTCCCATGTGTATTGCAACCACACTGTTATTATAGACTCCTTACTTCTCAGGAGGTTGGGAAAGGCTGAGGAAGTTGGGATTGTTCAGCCTGGAGAAGAGAAGGCTTTGGGGTGACCTCATTGTGGTCTTCCAGTGTGAAGGGAGCCTGCTGGAAAAATGGAGACAGACTCTTGGCAAGGGCCTGGAGTGACAGGACAAGGGGGAATGGCTTCACACTGACAGAGAGGAGGGTTAGACTGGATATTAGGAAGAAATTGTTCCCTGTGAGGGTGGTGAGGCCCTGGCACAGGTTGCCCAGAGCAGCTGTGGCTGCCCCTGGATCCCTGGCAGTGTCCAAGGCCAGGCTGAATGGAGCTTGGAGCAGCCTGGGATAGTGGGAGGTGTCCCTGCCCATGGCAGGAGGTTGGAACTGGGTGATCTTTAAGGTCCCCTCTACCCAAATCCTTCTATGATTCTATGATGTTCCCAGATTGAGTCTGCCACACCTCCTGTCTTTTGAACAGAGAAGCTGGAGTCTCGAGGCTGCTTCCTAGTGCATAGCACAGGAAAAATTTTCTCTAATGTAGTTGGATGTGCTAATTTAGCTCATGCCTTAAAAAAGCCAACAACTCCAGTTTGGTTGGTTGGTTTTATAATGGTGAGCATAATTAATTTGTTGCTTTTCAGTGGCTTCAGCAAAGCACCAGCCTGCAAAAACTGTTCTCCAGCTTTGCATTTGGCAAGGGTGGAAGACTCCTCAGCACTGAAACTTGAGACAGAAGTGTGTGGCCAAGGGCTTCCAGGTGCTTAGGGCAGTGCCAAAGGGGAGTGATGGTGCGAGGTAACCCTGTGCTGGAAGTGCATCCTGATCCAAGGCTGTCTGTAATCCAGCCTGGATGACACCTTGCAGAGAGGCGGGCTCAGTGTCCTGGCTGAGTGACAGAGAAAGGCAGAGGCATGCTGATCTAGGTATTGGGGATTCCCAGAGCCTCTTGCCTTCTCACAATTGCCTCATGATGCACTAAAATATTTGTGTTTAGTCACCTTCAGCTAAACTCTCTCGACTTTAATTGGTGAGATGATTACGTGGGAATTCAGAGTTTTGTTCTTTCTGCATGCTGTTAAAGACAGCATAATAAAAATGCAGCATTATTGGCAAAATCCAGTGATTTCCATGCAGTGCTGAAATTTCCATACAGAAAAAGCAGCAGTCAGAGTGAGAGGAGCAGTGTTAAGTCCACATTAGTTCTCTTTCTAAATTTTTGACTGGAAGTTACTTCTTCTGAATAGACATAAGTACAGAGAAGCCCTTTTGAGACTGCCAGTCAGTTCCCTTTTTCCTTCAGGATTTGCCTTGAAATGAGTTACTGTGAAGAAAGTTTCGTCAGTGTGACCATGGTAAGGGAAGATGAGACAAACTATGAGGAATAATTTTGCCTCCATTGGCTACTTTAAAAGCAGTTAAGCAAACAAAATAAGGATTACAAAACGCTTAAAAACAGTCACTGGATAAGAAATTAAGCTGTATGCTGTTTCTTCCTGTCTTTCTTTTGCTGTGCTTTTCATTCTCATGAATATGACCTGATTTTTAAAACATAAAACTTACGTAATATAATAAATAATATTTAATTACCTATTGCCAAAATTTTATTCAAGGTATGACTGTCCTAGTAAAGATTAGAATAATTATCCCAGCAGGACTGCATATATTGTCATAGTTTTGTTCATATCCAAATACAGTGCTCTTTTCAATTTTATTTATGGATTCATTCAATTTTTACAGGGAAAATATTTTTAAGGATCTTATCATAGCAAAAGGAACCAGGTTGCTACTTCCAATGAAATGGTTAACTCATCTGATTTTGAGAGATGAAAATCAGAATACTTTGGCTATGAACTGCTGCATATTTAAACTTGAAATGAGTATTGGAGAACTAATTAATTTTTATCTTGTGGCCTTCTCACGGAAAGCAGTGTAAATGTCCATAATATTTGGGAAGTTATCACTTAGTCTTAATCTGCACGAGTGTCATTAAGTATCATTAATTCTTAATCCTGCAAGACGCCAGATTTGTCTTGTTTTACAAGTGAAATCACAAACATTAAATCCCAACAACACAGCTGACAGTTCTTTTGATCTTCCCTTTCCAGGAAGTTAGTCATGACACAAGGAGATTTCGATTTGCTCTCCCTTCCATGGAGCATGTTCTGGGTCTCCCTCTAGGTACGTTCCTTATGAAGAATCCAAGTGTTGCTTGGATTAATTATACTGTAAGAGACTTTGTGGGGTTTTTTTCTCCTATGTTTTGAATTTGGAATACTGCTCATGTGGCTGAAACTGTTATGGAGAGCTCTGCAAGATTATCCCTGTGCTGTGAGTAATCTCCAGGCTCTGAAATGTAGTGTATGTGAGTGAACATACAGCTTGTTTCCTGGAGAGAGTAGGAACACAGGTCTTCATTTGTACTTTTCCAGGCTCAGCTTTCCAGCGTGTGTTATTCCTGTGGGGCTGAATCCCTGCAGTCCCTTTGCGTGCCCTGAGGCACCACTGTCATCCACTTCTCCTCCAACACATGCGGTTTACCAGATGATCTACTCACTTCTGAATTTCATGAAACTTTTGAATCACCCGGGGTTAACTGTTTCCAAAGGCCCTGCCTCCTGGTGTGGTGCCTTCCCTAACAGTTTAGTGCCATTGTTTCATCCTGCTTGTAGAAAGAGCATTTAATTGTGACTTGTGTTTAATAGGACTTCTGCTTTAACAACCTGCTGCAGTGATCCGTGGCTCTGGTGCTTTGTGGTTGTTGTCAGCACCTTTTCCAGGTGTTAAGTTCCCTCTAGTTTGGGGTGTTAAAAATCTCTTGATCTTTTTAAGTAGCCGTGAAAGCAAAGCTCCTTTCCCTGGCTTGCCCAAAATGAACATTGAGAAGTGGTTTGCAGGGTGAGACTGAAGAAGTAGAGAGAGCTGAAAGCTGCAGAGGGTGGAAGGAGCAGCTGGGAGCAGCAGATCTGCAGTTGGGTGACAGATGCTGTTTAGTCCAGCACCAGTATCTGCCTTTTATCACCAAAACCACTGAAAGGTTCCCTCTGAGGGAGAGGGTTGTGTGTGGCCCCACGCAGAGCTTGCCAACTTATGTCCTGTCAGGGTGGGGTGAAGCTCTGACAGGTGAGAGCATAAAGCATGTTTTCTCTCTGGGAGGGGCACTTCTTCTGGTTTTGTACCAGTTCTTGTGAGATGTGCCCCAGCAGCAGCCCCACTGTCCAGGCTGAGAGTCTGCAGGGGTCACCAGGGGTCTGTGCCTGCAGCCACTCCTGGCCTGGAGAAGGAACAGGAGCTCCCTGCTGCAGCTTCCTTCAGGTCTGCCCAGCAGGATGTCTGTAGGCTTCGCTAGGAGGGTTATTGGAATCTCCTGTCATGATGTCCTCGTACAGCTTCAGGGGAGTTACGGCTGCTCATTCCCTGAGTCACCAGGTAGCACATCTTCCTTCACCTAACACTTTCTAATCCTCCTGAAGTAAGGAATTAACTGTGCCTGAAGGGTCAGCTGCTTCTGGAACTAATGTAATGTGGTGATTATGATCATTTTCAAACCAGCTCCTGGTAAAATCCCCTCTTTGTGTTTCCATAACAGGTAGAGGAGCTGTGCCATCTTTGCAAATGCTTTGTTCTGTTGGCCTAATGGTGATAAAAAATCAAAACCCAAAACCCCTCCCTCCCCTCCCCAGTTAATCTTTACTTGAGTCTCTTCAGAATCCTGGAGTTTTGTAGGAAAACCTTTCATAGAAGTTAATTCTTTTCTTGTTTTTTCACAAAAAAAGGACGTAGACATTGAGAAGAGAAACTATTGTAGAGAGTTCAGAGGATGTGTGACAGATGGAAACCTGATTGCTACATTCACATGTTAAGATGGAGGAATAGCAGGGTTAGAAAGGTGCTGTGTGTCTAGGCAGCCTTAGCAAAGGCAGCTGGAGAGCTCCTGGAAGGCGTGAGGGACCTGTGGTCAAAGCAAGAACAGTTATAAACTCAGTTTCAACTAAACTGTGGCAATTTACAACTAATATATTAATAAAGATGTGTGAACAACATCGGACAGTTTCCCAATCCCGTGTCCCTTTTACTTGTCTGTACAGGAGAGACAAATCCCATCTTTTGCAAGATCTCAGGCCAGGCTTTGGTAAATGTAAATGCATGAAGTTGTGATTGACATACAGAATTAGCAGGGGAGTTGTCTGTCCTTCCAGGTAGATCTGTGCATGGCTAACAACTCTGGCAAGGTGTTGCAGTGTCAGCCAAATAAGAAGGGGAGAAGTAATGCCCCAAAATAAGGTAGTTAGAGCTTTGAGGCCACATTTCAGTCCATGCCAACTCAGCACATCCACTGAAAGAAAAATCTTCTGAAAGAAACCTACTTTTTGTTTTTTCTTCCCTGCAAAAGGGCAGCACATCTACCTGTCTGCACGGATTGATGGAGCTCTGGTTGTCAGACCTTACACTCCAGTTTCCAGTGATGATGACAAGGGCTTTGTGGATCTTGTTGTCAAGGTGAGAATGTTGTGCTCTGTTCTTGGTCTGGGCAAGTTCTGAGCCACCTTTCCACTGCCTTTATGAGAAGTCTGGTATGCTGGCTTCTCTTCAGGAATGTGCCATTACCTACAGTCCACATGGCATTTTACAGGCACTTCTTTAGTGAGTGTGTCTCATGAGGTGCTGCATCATTTTCCATCCTCTGTGTTGACCTGCAGATGTGCATACATCTTTTTAATCCTTCTGGAATGAGGAATTAGCCTTGCCTGAATGGGCAGCTGCTTCTGAAGTTAATGGAATTTGACCATTATGATCATTGAGAGTGGTGATCATTATCATTACTGCTCCAAGCAGTATATGAATGATTGATTTAATGTGTAAGAATGTGATTTTAAGTCTTGTGATAATGTACTTTTGTTTTGCCTCTTGGTAGCTAGACTACCTATCGTTTAAAACTGTCAGGAATTTAAAATATGAATATCTGCACTGGATTTCCTCTTAGAATTTTGCTGTTTGGAATCACAGTGTTTTGGATTTTTTCTTTATTTTTCCAGACCCTTTTAAACTTGGGTGTAAATTGTGTTATTATCAATATTTTCTGTGTTGCAGAACTGCATTGGTGAAATCATTAGTCTCTGTCCAAAAATTGGGGCAGGAGTGGCATTTTAATCTTTTGTCATTCAGACATTGCATTTCTTTACAGAGTAATTGTATTCTTTGCATGAGGAGTATTTGTACCTAGAAATCTGAAGGGCGGATGCTCATGTCTGAGCTACAAGATTGAATTGCTTCGTTACCGTTTTTAACAGGTGTACTTCAGAGGTGTCCATCCCAAGTTTCCTGATGGAGGGAAGATGTCTCAATATTTGGACAGCCTGAAAATAGGGGACACCATTGACTTCAGAGGACCAAGTGGCCTCCTTGTGTACAAAGGAAAAGGCAAGGCTGGTTGGGAAGATAGAATTTATCCAGAGTAAACAGTACAGGAAAAATGTCTTACTACTATAGAAGTGCTTTTTATTGTTGCTGTTCTCAAGTAAGGGATGGGATTTTTCCATGCTCATATGGACATAGTTTATACACTGACAAAAATACTGGTATTTGCACTGTCCACTGCTAATTTCCCAAGTAAAAATGAACTTTATGAGTAGGCATTACTTTTATGTCAATATAAAATATCTCACTTTAGTGTAATACAGCCACAAATGTGTCACAAAAACCTTCTGGCAGTTTTCGTGTGAGGCAGACCTCCGACACATGATTTTCCAGAGCTTTGTATGTAGCATTCATGTTGTCCTGGATGAAGAGAGCTGTGAATACAACACAACATTTTGGGGAATCTCAGATTCTCTGTTGTGTTTGGCTGAAATGGGCAAATTGGCTCAAAAAGAGAAAAATTTTTAATAAAACCAAACATGCTGCGTGTTTTGTTTTCCCTTAAAATAATCTGCACTCTCCGAGCAGATCAATTCTTAGTGTAGAAGTGTTTCCAGAATCTGGGTTTTGAATGTCACTGAATGTCACTGGGGGTATGGGATGAGAGCAAATAGAAATACAGAGGGAGTGTGTATGTAGGCTGTGGTCAGGGATACATGTGATACCCATGTGAGTGTCTGATGTTACCACCTCATGTCCTAAAATCATCTTTCAGGATTGCTTTAATTCAGGACGTCTTCACCTTTTCTGTTCCCTGGGAGGGAAGTGTGACAGGGCTGAAATGAAGTCAGTTTAGCAGGATGTGCTGGGAAGGAATAACAGGAGGTGCTTCCTGCTTGCTTCAGTGTTTTCCATCTCTTTCTGTCTTCAGGCAAGTTTGATATTCGGCCAGAAAAGAAAGCTGAACCAGTTACCAAGACAGTGAAATACGTGGGGATGATTGCAGGGGGGACTGGTAGGTATCTGTAAGGATTCATCTGTGGTTTCTGACAGCTAGTAGATGCATCTGCTCCCATTTTCCCACTTGTCCCTTCTTTTGCTCCCCATCCTCACATCACTGACCTGCCTCTCTCTTCCAGGGATCACACCGATGCTGCAGATCATTCGAGCAATCATAAAGGACAAAGATGACTCCACCATTTGCCAGCTGCTCTTTGCTAATCAGGTAGTTCTGTCCTTTTTTTTTTCTGTTGATAGAGTTTTCTTGCCTAGCAGAACTCCACTCAGCAAATGAAATCCTCTCTGAGGAAGTCTAGTACAGAAATACAAACCCTGAGGGGAGAAGTGAACTGAAATGCTGGAAACCTCCCATATAAAAGCACTATAATAAATTGAGTGTTCAGTATTTCTACAGAAATGTTTGGTAATGTTTGCTTTCCTGTGACTCATTGCTCTGTTTCTAATCCCGTTTATGAATGTTAAAGCCCTGCATTCCTTTGTGCAAGTTGTTAATGTTTTGGGCAGGCTTTCAGAGCTGTCTTTCTTAGTGGAAACATGAAAGATGTGGACATTTGTCTCCTCCAGCAATTGTAACTCCCCAGCTTTGCAACAGGGTTTGTCTGTGGAATCTTTCTGTCTGGGGATACCTTGGGTGAGGCTGCAGTCAACTGTGGTCTCCAGCAGGTCCCTCAGTTACAGAGCTGTGATTCTGCTTGGCTGCCTGCTTTCATGTCCATCCCTTCTGTCAGTTCTTCACATGCTTTTGCTCCTTGAGGGGTAGCATCCCACATTCTGGCCAGAGGGCAGCTCTCTCATCCTTGGAATCCTTGCAGTAGAGATTTCTTGTATAACCTGAATGGTGGTTTGCTGCTGGGCAACACCCCTTCTTTGCCTCATGTTCTTTTCCTGTGAATCTTTCTGCTTTTTAGTTTCTCCCTCCAGTGTTTTGGTTTTTTTTCTGGATTATGAGTCATCATTTGTGGTGAGCTTCACTTCATGCTTGTGGTTTTTAGCGTCCTTAGGCTCTCCTCCATTTTTCTTCTCATATTCAGTGTGTCCTCATTTCATTTGTGCCATATCTAGAGGCCTAGAAGAAAGATGGAGAGAGACTCTTGACAAGGGCCTGGAGTGACAGGACAAGGGGGAATGGCTTCACACTGACAGAGAGCAGGTTTAGATTGGATATAAGGAAGAAATTTTTCCCTGAGAGGGTGGGGAGGCCCTGGTAAGGTATTCCAGAGCAGCTCTGGCTGCCCCATCCCTGGAAGTGTCCAAGGCCAGGTTGGATGGGGCTCTGAGCAACCTGGGATAGTGGAAGGTGTCCCTGCCCATGACAGGGGTTTGGAACTGGATGGGCTTTAAGGTCCCTTCCAACCCAGGCAGTTCTGTGATACCTGAGTTATAACCTGAGATTTTTCTGCCCAGGAGCTATGATCCACGTGCTGAGGTTCCTTCTTCTGAGGAGCCCAGCCCTGCCAGTGCTCTCTGCTGCTGGCTGGAGCCCTTGGATTTGGCATAAAGTGCAGCGGTATCAGGGCAGGAGGGCCAGGATTTGCTAGGAATGATTCAGAATGACTTAACACGGGGCTGGAGCTGCTTTAGCAGCGTGGAAAACCCACTGCAGCTTGGAGGGAGAGCCTGGGGAACAGTTCCCTGCATGTTAGCAGCAGCCTATGGAAACATCAGTCCCCAGCTTTAAAGAGTCCTTGCACCCAGTAACTGCATAAATGGAAAGCAGTTTTTAAAATGTTTTAAAGTATGTAAAGCAATGTACATGGGCTCCTACTGTGCTTCTGGCTAGCACACTTTGAATTGGCCAGAGCCAGTTGGAGTTTTTCTGGAGCACCCACAGCTGCAGATCCAGGAATAGGCACCTTCCCTGGAATGGCTGCTGCACATTCCTCCTTACCCCCACAGTTACAGACTTAGTGGTGACCTCAGTGCCAAATTACTAGGGCTGCAGGGGATGGCAGCACTTTCAGTCCCTGCCTTTTTCCTTCCTGCCCAGGCTGCAACTGCTCTTAGGGAAATAAGGCTTTCCTTTGGTCTTCAGTGATGCTGCATCAGGGAGGAGCAGAACCTGATATGCTGAGTAATGTTTGTTTTTCCTACCAGAACTTGATACCCGTTTGGTTATTTGTTCCACAACCTTTTTAAAAGCCAAGCAGTCTCCATTTGGCAGTGCTGATGATACTTGAATTGGCAAAGGTGAAAAACCTGGCATTTTCCTGGCTGGATGGCACAGTATGAAGGGGTAGGGAGATATTTCTATGCAGTCATGATGCATTTTCTGATGTAATAGTGCTAAAAAGGGTATTATTCTTCTGATTCCCTGACTAAGTGATGGTTCTGCTTTGTTTTAGTTTTAGAGGGAAGGCATTGCACGGTCAGGATTTGGGAAAATTATGAGCCTTTCATTAGCTCTTCCACGGGCTAGGCTTGGAAATAACTTTGGTTTGGTCTCCTCAGCCTGCAAAATCGAGTTGAATCATCTCTTCCATCTCTCAGGGCTGTGTAGTAGATGCTGCTCTGTGGCCATCTGAGGGCTGCACTCGCATGCAGGGTGTGATCATTGTTTTCCTTGTCCTGCAGACAGAGAAGGATATCCTGTTACGTTCCGAGCTCGATGAGATCCAGGCTCAGAATCCCGGCCGCTTCAAGTGTTGGTACACGGTGGACACAGCACCTGAAAGTATGACCTGAAATGCCAGTTCATGTGAAACTCACAAGTATCAATGTGTTTTACAGGAGACATGCTATGTCATGTGTGTATTTCTAAGCTTAATGATTCATTTCTTGCTTAATGAATGTCTGAGTGCATTTGGTAGCATCGTTCCCCACACAGGGATGCACAGAGGCTCAGATGTAGGCAGAGAAGTGTTTCCAAAGCTCACCTCAGGTCAGTGGCAGTGCGGTGTTCCACCCATGGCTACACCTGAATATTCACGATTGTCTTCCGTGGAGGGTGACCTCCTTTTCTCCTTCCCCAGAGACATAAATATAACATGTTATCCTTCTATTTGGAGCCTGCCCTGAGGCTGCTGCAGTGCCAGAGGCTCATGGACACAGATCCCTGCCTGAGCTTGCTGAACAAGCTTGAGGAAGAGAAGGCTGAACAGTGTCATTCCTTGTGCTTTTCCTGTGTTACCGTTTCTTGTCATGCCCACCCATGTCAGGATAGATTCACACGCATATTCAGTGGGAGTTTGGGGCAGAGAAGGAAAAGCCGTATGTCTCCTCTTCCTTGTGACCAAGAATACACCTCTGGTACAGTGAGGGAAGGGTCTTGCCCTCCCCACAGTCTGTTGCTGTTGTGTCATCCACTGCAATTAGTGTTCTCCTGGAATTTCTGATCACCATTCCTTTTTTCGAGGACTTGTGAACTGATTTTAGCATTTGGGATAAAAGATCTTCCTTAGACCTCCTCAAGACTGTTCTGCAGATTTTCATTGTCGTATGTGAAACCTGACCAAAAATGTGATAAAAAAATATGTCAGTCTTAAGGTTCCCAAAAGTTTGGGGCAGCAGCAGCAGAAGTTTGTTCTGCATCCAGGGCTGGGGATGTGGTGGTTAAACCTGAATCCCAGTAAAACTGACTGTCACTGTAAGTGTTCCAACTGGGAACAACTTCCTCAGCTGGATTTCTGCTTTCATGTGAGTTGTATCTCTCTTCTCCTTTTAACTTCGTTCCTCTTCCCCTACCTTTTTTTTTTTTTTTAACAGATTGGGATTACAGCCAAGGATTTGTGAACCAAGAGATGATCAGAGACCACCTGCCCCCACCTCAGAACGATGTTCTCATCCTCATGTGTGGACCTCCTCCAATGATCCAGTATGCTTGCATTCCCAACCTGGACAAACTGGGCTATGCCAAGGACATGAGGTTCTCCTTCTAAAGACAACTGGTAATTCAGGGATCTTGTGTAGAAGGGAAGAAAAAACCATTTAACGGGGAACAGGACAAAGTTAGAGGTGGCTGATGCACAGTGCTGGGAAAATACATTTACATTAAAAATGCTTTATATTTTCAGACTCTCTGGCAAGTAAGACACGTAATTGTGCTAAACCTGTGTGTGGAGAGGTGGTGATGCCTCGTGCTCTGTGTTGTGTGCTCCGTGTCCAGGGAGGACAGTGCAGCTGCTCAGGGCAGCACACACTCATTTATGCTTTTTCTTAGTGCTGTAATCAAGTGGCAGTAATAGCCTACTTCCTAACACTGTGCATACCCAGGATTTTATTCAGTATGAACTATGAAAATAATGAAAAGTGTTGGATTATTCATCTTGCTTATGCCAAATTGTAATCCTTACAGAGCTCTGAGGGCCAGGAGTGTTTGCCTTGTATCCATAACCTTTGCAGCATCAGTTTAAAGATGCTTGTTGAGCTGAAAGATGCCAGTTAACCATTTATGACTGAAGTTGTTGCTGCTGTCTTGTTAACCAAAACAGAGATAAAAATAGGCAGTGATAAAAAATGGGTTTCCTTTGTATTTTGGAATAGCCTCTCTTAAGTGCTGGGTGAAAAATGGATCAGATTTTCTTGTTAATTGTTTACCAGAGATGGATTTGGACTGAAGGGAGCCCAGGTTACATTGCGGGGGGGGGCGGTTTGGCAGGCAGCCCTGCTCTGGGTGCAGTAGCACCAGATCACCTCCGTGTCTCGATCAGGCAAAGCTCCCAGGATTTGCTTGGTGAGGATGCACGGGAACAGCCTTAAATCACCAAACTGACAGCAAATTCAAGTGTCTCACTGACTCTAAAACTGTTCCTTAGAAGCTGTTTACTACAGCTTTGATTTTTATTTTTAAGATCCTTTTTTTTTTACAGCAACCTTCTACCTAGTTTTTAGGACACAGCAGGCATCTTGTGTGCCCAACTGTCTGCTTCTGATCAGCAGAGATGCTGCTGAGGTTAGAGGTGTCCTGCGAGGAGTCTAGGAAACTAAAAACCTTGTTCTGGTGATGACATCAGAGTGACTGAAAGGGTGTTTAGTCATGTATGAAGTACGGTGGGTGCTAAGGTAGCTACAGGTGTCAGTGTACAATAGCAATTTTTAAAGATTGGGTAGGAATTCGAGGTTATAGCTCACTGTGTTTTCTTTTGTGCCCGCACAACAGGTGGGTACTGTGTATTTAAAAGGTTCATTTTTCAGTAAGAATTAAAAGGCAAAGATACTACAGTTAATTTAAGGAACCTCAACTAGATAATACTGTTATTAATTTTATTAATTTGACGTTTGCCTCAAGTCTTGAATTTTTGATGTATACTTCTGAAACTTGTTCTTTAATACTATGCTCCAAAGTTGAAATACTACTCAATTTTTCAAGTTTTAGTCCCTTTTTTGGAAGGTAAAAAGCAGAAATATGAGAGAAGTGATCTTGCTGCTGGTCTGTATCACTGTGGGATATGCATAGATTTTTTTCATTATTGTATTTGCCAAGGTCATTCCCGTCTTTTTTTATCCTGAATAAAGTTTTGGAAAGCTGAGTTTCATGAGAACTGGTTCGTGTTTTGGTTATTCTTAACTTGGAGTTTCCCTTGGCACCAAAATCAGTGGGTAAACACAACATGTCCTTGAAGGGCCATAAGATCCCAGCTATCCAATCCCCAATTCCCTCAGGATTTGTTCATTGAAACTTTCTAGGGTTAATTTAGAAAACTTACGGTTTTGGAAATTTCATGATCAAAACAACAATAAATCTGTGAAAAAGAAACTTAAATAACTGGCTAAAAGTGGTCCCTGCTGATGACTAATTAAAACAACTCATTAAAAAGGAGGTAGGATAATAAAGTAATTCTTGGCTTTCCAACGCTAAAAATGCGGTACCAGAGTGTTCTGTTATCCCAAGGATTTGGGGGATATTTGACAAAAATTTATGGTGACCCAGGTTGGACTATGCTTTTAACACCCCCCCTGGATTCACGGGATTGGGGATTCCAGCGTGCACCACACAGGTTTCTTCAGGGAAATCCCTTGATCCCCAAATCCATGAGTTCAAAGCAAAAATCCCTGGGAGTTGAAGGCAACAGGATGTTTCTTGGGAATTTTGAAGTATTGGGTGTGTCCTAAGTGTTAGGTTTAAATTAATGCAAATTGTCCGGGATTGTGTTTTCAGAGTTGCTGGTTTAGGGATGGCCAGGTCTGGATTTGGGTTTGCAGGCACCAAGTGTTCCTTGTGTCAGCTTTAGGTTTGGATTGGTGGGAATTGTTAGAGAAAAGAGCAGGGAATTGAAATGCACAGCTCCATGCTTGGAGAAATTATCAGGATGGGAGAAAAGAGGATGTGGAACTGCTGGGAGCACTTGGAGTGAGGGAAAAGATCCAAGGATTGGAAGCAAAAGCTGTGGAACAAAGCTCAAAAGGGGTAAGGAGGGAAAGATTCCCTGCTCCAGGAATCCAGCAGGGGTCAGGAGAGGCTCATTTTCCATCTACCAGCGCTCGGTGGAATCCTAATAATGAAGATCAAAGGAAATTATTTGCCTGTTATTAGGTTTGGAATGAAAGGTGCCATTCCAGAGGGGAACATTCACCTGTTAAATTTCTTTTGGATAAAGGAAAAGAGGGAAGAAGCAGCTGGAGAATGAACAGGTAGATTTTTGGTGGATACAGGGAAAGATGGGATGGGGCTCTTAGGTGATATACACGACAGGTACCACCAGGAAAAGCCCAAAAGTGCCCATTTTTCCAAGCTATGACATTCCAGAGAGGTAAACAGTGGTTAGCACATCCATTTCTGTATTCCTTGGATGCCCAGTGCTTTGTTGGGAAGAGATAATATTAGGAAATGAACAAATCCAGGGATTTAGTTCCTGATAGTAAAGCCCTGGAGGCCCAGGTTTTGATCTTCTTCCAGCAACCAAACCCAGCAGAGGGAATCCTGGAGAAGGTGGAAAACACTGTCACTCCGTTGGTGGAATTCCTGGGAAATGGAAAGCAGCAGAAGGAGTAAGAACAGAGCTGGAAGCAGACTCCAGCTGGGTAAGGCAGACACCAAACCCTTTGGAATTAGAACTGGACAGGGGTGAGAAGAATTAATTGCTAAATTTGTACCCCGTGGATTCCTGAGCAGGATCACAGCACGGAAGACTGGAGGGATACTCCATGAGAAGATCCAGACTGGGGACTGTTCCCAGGTGGGAGCAGTGAGCCTTGGAATTGCCTGAAGGGTAGAAAGAGGGGTCCTTTCAGCACAAGGATCAGCTGTCAAACGTGGAGATGTTATCAGACAATTCCTCGGGAGGGTTTAGTTCCCAAGCCAAGTCAATCTCCTGCCTTATGAAGCTCAGAAATCTGGGAAGACCCCAACTAAAGCTGGCTAAAAGTGGTCCCTGCTGATGACTAATTAACTCATTAAAAAGGAGGTAGGATTGATGAAATACTCACAAACCCATCTTGCCAGGATCCGAGTTCTCTCCCCACCAAGGACACAGCAACCAGCAGGGACATTCCACCCACTCTCCAGCAGAGACCTCTTCCCTCCACATCCAGGGACCTGCAGCCACTCAGGGAACACCAACATAGACCTGGGCTGGGAACAAGAGAGGGACAAGATGTATTTTAAAGTCCTTCCAAATTCGAGGGTGTCCAGTCCTGGGAGAAAGCACTTCCCACCACTCTTGGAATTTTCTTCCCTGTCCTTTCCAGCTTTGGAAGGTTTCTGTGGGAGACTGAATTATTTTTGCAGTTCAGAAGCTGCACATCTCTAAAGCATTCCCATGGGAACATGAAGCTTCCCTCGTACATTTCATTTCTTTATCTCAAATATTTTTCCCAATTATCTACAATCTAGAAAGAAAAAAATTCCCCTACTATTCCACCACTGATTCCCTCATTTTTACTTCAAAGTATTTATTTAAGACTGTGGAGCTTTTCTCAAGATTTACCCCCACAACTTGCCCCACATGCCCTCGACTCATCACCTCATTTTTCCCTTGAAGTGTTCATTCTCTACCCCAGAGATTTTGTCAAGTTTTGCCTCCAGGATTTTCCCTACCTGTCCACTACTGAGTTCCTCATTTTTCCCCCAAAATATTCATTCCGTCCCTTCCAGATATATGCACAGCTCCAGTGCTTTGGGTCTTATCCCTGGTCACCAGAGAGAAAAGATCAATATCTGCCCCTCCTCTTCCCTTGTGCTTTGTATACATTTGATTTGCCAGGTCTTTCAGAATTTTAAGAATACTTCTTTTTTCTTTTTTTTTTAATCTGCAAATGCAGTTCCAGTATCAGATACTGTTTTCATTACATTGAAGAGATGATAAATCCCTTAACAAACAAAAAGGCAGGTGAGCTTAGTGTTGTTTCTGCAAGAGACAATCAGCTTATAAAGATTTGTTCTGAACAGCTCTGGGCTGCCTGCACTTCATTCTCCATGGAATTTATGTTCCAGTCCCTCAGGTGTTCAGGGTGCCCATTCTGCTGTGGGCAGCAATGGACGCAGGCTGACTCCTAAGAAAATGGTTGCAGGAAGAGCTGCTTCGCCTCCTTTGAGCTCCTGGTAGTTTCATTTGCAGATTACTGTTTGATTTGTGGATTGCTGCTTCTGGAGCTGGAGGAGCCAGCGAAGAGTTGTTTCTTATCTTCTGTCTCTCTGTTACTCATGACCACTTAGGTCTTTGTGACAATGCCCCTTTACGAACCCCCAGCTTTATAACTTCTTAAATCTCAACAGTTTTCAGGGCTGTCTTGCTTGTGGTTTATTACAGTAATTTACTGCCTGCTCCTAGACTGCCTTTAAAAAACCAAAACAATGTATTTAGTCTCCTGTGGTAATTTTTATATGTTTTGTATCCAAGTTCTGTAAGGAATGCCAAGTTTCCAATATAAAGACATGTGTTGTGTATCTCAGAAATCAAAGGTCATTATTGCAGGATTCTTACAGTTGCTTTGGTAAAGAGCCATGGGAAACACTCCCATGTTCTGAGAGCTTACAGATAACCAGAAAGATCAAATGGAATGAAACTCCAGATGCAGCTGCAAGAAAAATATGTTTTTCACCAAAAAAAAAAAGTGTGAGGGGGAGTGGCATAAAGTCAGGACAACTACTTAAATAAATAATCTAAAATACAATTCTATCCCATGCTGCAAGCAAGATACTTGTATGAGTGCATGGCATGTTGCTCCCTCAGCTCCTTTGGGATAAAGTAAAAGATGATGGATTGTTTGTTCTCCCTCTCTCCATCTTTGCTGCATTTAAACCAAATATTTACTGATTCTGGTAAACTTCCTCATCATGGGCACTTTTCTGGTGTCTCAGATTTGGTGATAAGGGTTGGTACCTTTTAAAATGGTGAGGAAGATTCCTGACAGCAGTTGGAGGGGAAGATATGTCCAAGGGGATTCTTTTCCTCCTTAGTCTATTACGCAACTGCTGTGGCTGCCCCATCCCTGGAAGTGTCCATGGCCATGTTGGATGGCACTTGGAGCAACCTGGGATAGTGGAAGGTGTCCCTGCCCATGGCAGGGTGTTGGAACTGGATGGGCTTTAAGGTCCTGTCCAACTCAAGCCATTCTATGATTCTCATAGAGAGTAGGTCTTAAAAAATTCAGAGTTCAGACATTTCAGTCTCATGCCTGGATGCTTTTCACAGGACAGAACTTCTGACCTGTTCCAGTAGTCCTAAACCAGTCCATTATATTATTATGCCACTCTGGAGTGGCACTTGGGCACATGGTGGACTGGCAGAGTTAGGTTTACAGTTGGACTCAATGATCTTGAAGGTCTTTTCTAACCTAAACGATTCTATACTTCTAAGAAATAGCTCCAAGAATAGGTTACAGATGTGGGTGTGGGATGGCCAGATTGTCTTTTTCCCCCAAGTCATCAGGCCTTCATGGGTAATTTCCTTTGGTCACTGATGGGCAAAGAATTTTATGGCACTGTTATCTGTAATTCTGTGAACTGCCCAGTTTAATCTTGTGTACACCAATGAATGATTACACACTTCCTTGTTGTTAAACAACCTGGGAAACATCTTCCAACCCTTCAAATTCAAATGGAGGATGAGCTTTTGTTTCTTCTGAAAGTTGAGTTCCACTGAGAATGCAGACCAGAATTTACAGGTTTTTTAGTATGTCCCAAGTGAGCTTTCGCATCGTAATTGATTTATACTAACAAAGACTGAGTGCAAACTTGACCCCACTGCAGTCTGCAAGAATCTTTGCCTTCAGCGTGGCCAAGGTCAATATTAAGAATAATTGCAAGGTGGCTGTTAAAACTGAAGTTCAAGGTAGAAAAATGGGATGGATATAAATCCTCCCTGCAGCCAGGCTGTATTTTTTCCTTGTTCTTCCTCTGCAGTTATCGTTGCACAGATTTATGGGCATTTAGATATATAAATCAATATAGATTTAGTTCATGCAGGCTGCAGATGAGATCATTGAAACAGAACTTGTTTTGTCACTTGTAGGCACAGTAATGCATCTCTTAATAATCCAAACTTTCTAAATGTTGGGCTTCTTAGAACTGAGAGATTAAAGTCATGTACAGCTGTTAATAATGAAGCAAGAAAGTGCAGCAATGCTTTATGTACTGCACTCAAGGTTAGTGCCACAGGTGAATGACACAGAGAACAAGTCAGATTCAAAACCAGTATTTGGGCAAGAAGTTTGTGTCAAAACAATGAAATTAGTTCAGCACTATGAAATAAACCACATTTCACATGGTTTATTTCATAGTGCTGGAAATGGTATAACCAATATTTTTTATAAACAAGTGCTTCAAAATTACCTGCTGTGAATGGAAGGATGTTATTTTTTAAATCATGGAGCATTTTCTTGCAGAAGGATCCCTGCTTTCCTGATGCCACTAATGATGTGATAATGCTGTGCAGCACTGTCTTGAGAAAGCCCAGGGTTCAAACCAGGCTGTTTGTGTCTGGCACAGTACAGCACTAGACGCACAACAGTGA
>VYZT01014071.1:37937-52556 GCA_013400735.1 Pomatostomus ruficeps
CAGTGAATCCCAGAAATAATCCAGTTACAGGAGCAAAGCCCACCAGACTGACCTAATTGGCTTCTCTTCCACCACCTACCTCCAGATCCAGCTTCGGATTCTCCACACAACACTCTCAGGATGGTGTAAACGTTGCCTAGGAGCTTAATCTGGCAGATATTTTAACATAAGTAGTTTTTATTCTGGACTAGCTCTGTTTAGAATTATCCCCATGTTTAAATAAATATTTGCACTTGGAGTGTACAAGGTAGAATTAAATTCCACAATTAAATCACTGCTTTAGTTGGTGGTTAAGTGGAAACTCGTGGCAGCACAGTAATTCTGCACTGAAAGTAAAAAAGAGACAAAATGAGAAAAACAGTTGGAGCCACAGGCAAAAAAAAATTAATCACTTTTTAGTAAATGTTTGCAGCATCTTAAATATATATCTCAATATAGTTAAGATTTTTATAGCGTCTTAACTATATTGAGATATTGGTAAAATTATAGTTAAAATTTAAATAGAAGTTATGTGTACCTCAATTTCAAACCTACTTTGATTTTTAACGCAACCATTTTCGCTGCAATATTTCTCCAAGAAGCACACAGGGTCATTAGCATTAGGAAAATATTAACATTTTCTTAAGAATGTGTAAACACTAACAAATCGCTGAGTTCTTTCTGCATCAGAGACAGCACTTGGGAGTTCAAGGGCCTTTTTCTGAAATTCCAGGACAAATATTAATGATGAGCTGAGTAGAGCTTCTCCTATGAAAATAGGAAACTTGGATGAAGAGCAAAGCCAGGATAAACATGTGGAATCAGCCATCATTTAGCTTACGCAAAGCCACACAGAAATAACTGCAAACTTCACAGAACAGATGTGACTCCCCCTCTGTAAACTTGGGATACCACTTCCAGATTTTTAGCTTTGCCTATTGGTTCCCAATGTTACAGCCATTCTTATGAGTGCTGTGTATTTTTAGCAATGAATTTACTTTCCCAAAGCCCACAAACTGAAATGAAAATGTCTTCTAGTCTTGCCTGCTGAAATTGTCACCGTGTGTAGGAATAAGGGAAAGATTCCTGGGGCCAGGAGGAGAGTGAGGAAGGAGTACACTCCTGTTCATGAGGAGGAATGAAGCTCTCCAGAGAAAGAAAACTGATCACTGGCTGCTGAAGTTGGTGGTTTTTCCAAATAGGTGAGATCTTTATGTACATGTGAATTGTGAGGAAAATTCAGACCAATGGTCGGTTGGGATTTGAGTCGCTCAGCTGGGATTGCTCCACACATTCCTCAAGCCTTTCTGTGGGAAAGGAGCGAGTTTAGTACTCTCCCTTGGCTTGTGTTTTCAGTGTTTAATGCAGGGAGGTGCTACCTCTGGCTTCAATTCCATGAGAAGGGAGGGCCTGACCCTCTCACATGTGAGAAATACCCGCTCTCCAATCACTTGCACGTACCTGCATATTCCATATGCAGCAAGTCCTGATGTAAAGATGAGACCAAGTTGAAACAGACACAAACTCAACAAGACTGGCATTTTCATGTCTGAGAGTTACGTCCTACCCCCAGCCTCACTGCGTGGTGTAACAGTGGTAACTCAGTGTCTCACCTCATCTGCCTTCTGAAATAAGGAGGATTCCAGTAGGTTTCTACTTAAGTCTTCATAATGAGAAACCTGGAGTTGAACTGACTTAATCTGCAAAATCTCATTATCTGGCTTTTCATTTGGGGTGATTTGTCAGTGCTGTGGCAGAATTACATCACTTAAATTAATTTAATGCTGAGAATAGGATCTAGGCCATCAAATCTGAAACCCTGCTAAGATAGCATGGGTTTTACTGCTGTTTGGAGCTCACCAAATCCCAGTGATGTGGGGTTTACCTAGGGAAAGGGAGGTCTTTGCTTCTTAATCTGTTACTAATGCTGAAATAACCTGGTTTGGATCCTCACTTTTGTAGCAAGTTGGTAGTCAAAGGGTGCTGTGCAGATGAGTAATTTGTAATTCTTGGTTCTGAGACTCTCCGGGTAAAGGGTGATCCCTGCTACTGGTGCTTCTGAGAGCAAGCAGGAAAGAAAAATGCTGAGTTGAGACAAAACAAGCTAGGAAAACTCTTGGGACTGGGATTCCTCAGATTTTTGTTTGAAAACCAGTCAGGACCCTAGAGCTAACATCAGAAACCTATTTGCTATTTTCATTGGCTTGATAAGGCTGAAACCACCAATCATGCAAAGTTCTACTGCTCATAAAATCCTGTGATTTTGGGTCTGGGACGTGAATGAACTGTTCTGACTGTAGTAGCTTTGCTTCTTGGCAGTGGCTGGGGAGATGGATGAACTTCAGTGCTTTAACATCAGTGTCTACAATTTGCCTCACAGTGGCTACTGAGAGCTGTTCCTCAGCCTCACAAGGAGCTGGAGCAGGCTCCTTGGGCACACTTTGCATTCAAGGATGGGTGTTGGTGTGGATGCTTTTGTAAACCCACAAAAGGAAAGGAAAATAGGAGGGAGCTCTTTCCACACCTATTTTTACTCTGCCTTACATCACATATACAGAGATACTGAGTTCAGCCATTTTGCATTTTAAACAACGAGCCTGGTGTTGGGATCTATGTGTTTAGCATTTCAGCACTGCATCCTGGGTGACCTTTGGATTTCACTTCATACCATTGTCTCTGTTTCCCACCTGTGAAAACACAGCCCAAAGCACTCCACACTTCAAAGGCCTTTCCTTGAGAAGATTCACTTCAGTGTTACAGTAAGAACAATCATAAAGTTCTCAAAGCTGAGGGAAGGCTTCTCCTACCTGGGAAGGCTGCACAGATGGAGAGTTAATCATTGCCAAATGTACTTACAGTCAAGCTGAGGTTGCATTTCTGAGCAATGTACAGGGCAGACAGTTAATGCCATAAGGAAATCAGCATTAGGGCCTGTACTGTAGCTCAAGTATGGGATGGAAAGTTCTTGCCAATTTGTTAATGAATTGGTGTACCATTGGGATAAAACAATAATGAGGAGTATCAGAGAACACTGGAGTGTCTGGACTTCAAGGAGAAGTCAGATGTCTCCCACTGCTGGCGCTCCTTGCCTGACAAGGAATGCTGCTGCAGCCTCACAGTGATGGTTTTGTTGGTAGTTCTTCCTGAAAAGCGAAATAAGCACAATGAACCAAACTTGAGTCTCAGAATCTGAACTTGCAAGCAGCAACATCCTCTCTCAGCTTGATTAATTAAAATTTAATCAATAGCTGGGACACAGCTGCTGACTAGAAAACCAGCATATGGAGCTGATCTGTGATCATCTGAAGAAAATAAAAACTTGTGCACACATTGGCCCTGCACTGCTGTTACATCAATCGCTGTTATATTTAAATCTCATTAGATTGACAGTGAGTCTGAGTTCTTACTGTAAATTTTTTGAAGGTTTTTGGAGAAAATGGCATGTGGAGATGAGCTTTGAGCTATCTATAGAGTTTCCTGTCTCACAATAGCCCACCCAGCTGTCTTCTCTATAGCTTAATATTCATCCCCAAGTAATGATGCACAGAAGATGTAATTCTGCAATGCAGCAGAGTGCCAATGGCAGCTGTAGATTTGCTATCCCCTTACATTAGTACAGAATACAGAGGTTTAGTGTCCCACTACAAAGAATTTTGTGGCCAAAGCGCCCTTCTTGCAGGTGTACCTGGGGCATTGCTGGGCTTGTAATTGTTCCGCTGGGTGATTTCAGCACGTTCCCTGCGGTGTGCAAAGTGTAAATTGATGTTATTCCCTCAGGCTGAGAGAGGGTTGATCTAGAAGAAGGTTGTATGGAGAAATACCTGATTCTACACACTTCTCTCAGTGGGATGGAGCTAACCTCTATTTTGCTCCTGGCCTTGATGATCGCAGAACAGATGGAGCTGGAAGGGACCTCTGGAGATCACTCAGTCCAAGCCCCCTGCTCAAGCAGATTCATCTGGAGTTGCACAGGATCACATCCAGGTGAGTTTTGAATCTCTCTAGAGATAGGAATTCCACACCCTCTTGGGGTAGCCTTTTCCAGTGCTCTGTCACCCTCACAATAAAGAATTTTTCCTCATGTTCAAATGGAACTTTCTGTGTTCCAGTTTGTGCCCATTGCCCCTTGTCTGCATCACTGGGCACCACTGAAAAGAGGCTGTCCCCCTCTTCTTGACACACACCCTTAAAATATTTGGACATATTGGTAATATCCCATCTCAGCTGTCTCTTCTCCATTCTTCTTCATCAGCTATTACTGTCCAGACAGCTACTGTGAGATATATCTTGGATTAAGGGATTCTTTAAAAAAATCCTGCCTTTTATTAAATGAGATTTCTGAAGTCAGGACTTCCAGTGCCTTGTTTACAGCCAGTCACTGAGCTGAGCAGTGCTGCCCTTGAAAGAGTCCTGCAGAACATTCTCACCAGGCAGAGCTCAGATTAGGCTAGATGGTGGTCCTGATTACCAGAAAATAGGTGGGAACAGAAGATTCACCATGGTGTATGTAGCAGAGGCTAAGAATGTGCAAGGAACCCAAATGTCTCAGAGGGAGACCCCCCCTGGGTGCTGCACCTGCTCCCCCAGCTTGCAGAACCTCAGAGAATCACAGCAATGGCATTGTCCTCCTCAGCACCTGGCCTGGTATTGTCACCATGGGAAATCTCTCGTTTAACTGATAGGAAGGGATGGCTGAAGAGACAGGTAAATCCCCAGCGAATGCATCAATGCACACACATGGAAATGTTATTCCAGAGCTTGTCCTAGCTCCGGTTCAGGAACATCCCCTGCAGACCCGCCTGGTCTGCCAGGTAATGCTTCTCTTTAAATATCATTCTGTGCTAGTTTGACATTTCCCCCCTTCTGCCAGCTACAGAGCTGGTCTAGAAAGCTGGAGGGGCTTTTTTTTTTTTTTTTGTGAAGTGGGAGCATTCAAGCAGAGAGGCAGATCTGCTGCAGGGCACCAACAAATGATACCAGCCCTCACCCAACAGAGTGCAGATGGAAATTTCAGCTGTCAGAGAGATGTTCTTGTTCCTCCTGCACCAGCACGATATTTACCTCAACAGAGGCACTCTGGTGTCCTGCATCTGTAGGTTCTTGCCTTCAGAAGCTGCTTGTGTAGGTTTCAAACACAAGACAATTACCTACAGCAGGTTACAACAAGGGATGGAGGGGAATGGCAAGCATAATGTGTCAGGAGGTTGCCATTTTTTCTCTAGGCATCCCTTGTTGCTGAGATTTGTTCCTGGGTTTTGTTCAAAATTACATTGTCTTTGAGTGCTCAATCCCCCTCCTTGTCCTGTCCTGCTAGAGGAGCTGTTGCCCCTGGCCCAGGCATTGTGAGGGACATCAGGACACATGAAACAACTTTTCCCACAGTGCTGGAGTCCCTAGAAAGGGTGTGTGTCCATCTGAGGTGCATATGAGCACAACCCCTCCCAGTCTGGAAGTGTGCTATGCTTGTCCCCCCTGCTGGCTTCTCCCTGGCTCCCTCCTCTCATTCTCATCCTCCCCACAGCAATAGCCTGTGGAGTCTCATTCAGCCATTTCACAATAACACTGTATTGATGCTGGAAGTTCAGATCATTATTTACAGAGATTACTTCCCCCTGGGATGCTCCAAAAGCTGCTGGCAGGCTTGCACAGCACTTGTGCCAGCTGCTTTCCCAAGGAAAGCAAATTCCAGGTTGAATCAGTCTTGAGACCTGGGGTAGAGAAGGGGATGTGAGCTCTGAGCAGAGCAAGAGCTCACTTCTGACACGCCCTTTTTGGGAATGCCGTGGCAACCTTTGGGTTGGATGAGACAAATGTTTTGAAACTGCCTGAAACTCATGCTGGCTGAAGTCACTGGGGGCCTGTGTCAGTCTCCCAGCTCTCTTTTGATGTGTGTCTCCCAGCTTGTTAATGCAGGAGCAATCAGCTGCATAATTTTCCCGGGAAGCAGGAGAGAAGCTTGCCTTAATGTCTTCCTACATGCAAAATAAGACATGTTGAATTTAAAAATATCCCCCCACACTTAATGCAGCTTTGGTAGCTCACTGGGTGGCCCACACTGATTGCTGCAGCCTATGGGGATTCTGTGGGCTGAGTGACAATGGGGGACAGAAAAGGCTTGGGATTTTTAAGTCCTTTTTCCATCATACTTTATCATAAGGAATGCGTCATTTGTCCTGTGTTACTGGAACATTCCCATGATCTCCAGTGTTTGCAGGAGAGGGGGAGCTCAGTTCGTCCTCTGCAGGGACATGCCCATGTAGCTCATGTTTATTTATTTATTTATTTATTTATTTATTATACCTAACTAACCTGGCAGACCATTACAGGCATGCTGTCCACAGAAGAACTCATGCAAAGCTCATCACTGTATATTTTTTCATAAAACTTAGCTGATTTAGGCAGATCATTTACAGCTGATGAATCATTTACAGCACTTGATGCTGGTCAGAATCCTTCAAAATGTAATCCTGAAGAGAGATGGCACTTCTATTCCCTGCTTTTATTCACAGTTCAGCCAGGAACAAAAGCTTTTAGTGGGTATTCCCCAGTTAGTTTCTCAGCTTTGAATTTATTGCTATTCCTGTTTCAGATTATTCAGCTTGTTCAGTTCCAATATCCTTTCTGCACATGGAGGAAAATAAAAATCCCTTTTATCAAAAGCTGGTTCACTTCAGCCAATTCTTGTTCCAGATGTTCAGATGGCAATTCCATCAGCTGGGTTGATTTTATGTTCTTTAAAACATCAGTAGCAAATGTTCATGATTTTCACCTTGAATTTTATTTCATTCATATAAAATATATATATATTAAACTTATGTTTTAATACTCAGTGTAAGAATTTCACACTTTATTCTAAATATGCTTACATCTTAAGTAGGCTATTGAATTATTAATAAATTCAGATTAAGTGTTTACTTAAGTATATGTAAAAGTATAGACATACACTTTAAAAGAAGACAAGATTTTTAAAAATCATCCCGTCTAAAGCCCTGATTCCCAAACTTTTGTTGGGGGGACTTTTGTGTTTGAAAAACACTTGCCAGAAGATAATGGTTATTTCTGACTTCTGTTTTATCTTAAATGTGAAAACATCATTTCTCGGATGCCTGAGATGGACTGAAACATCTTTTAATGTCCCCAGCATGTGTTTTGTGTATAAATTAAAGGCCTCATATCTGAACTTCCTGCCTTTTTTTTTTTTTTTCATTTTCAGGTGGTTTGTGTACAAATATAGCAGTGCTGTATGTAAGTACACAAGAAGTAATCTGAGTAAGGGGAAGTGGAGGCTAAATTATTTGGAAATGCTGAAATAGTTCTTTCCAGAACCCAGGATTAGAAAAAATATCCACAGTAATGACTTTGATCACTTACATTTGACACTTCTTTAAAGAACCTTTGTAAGAGAAAACAATTATTTTAGGAACCAAAGATGCTTTTCTGGAAGGTGGACACAGCTCTGAAACTGAAGCAGACCTTCTGCTCTTGGAGGCATTGGTGAAACCTGCTTGGTGCACTCTCATCTGAGGTAGAGGAGAGCTGTCTCTTTAAAGATGTTCTCAGGAGCTTTTGGCACGAAGACAAAACAGGACAGGACAACTGATGCAGGATCCCTCGTGCCTGTGCATTAGCAAGTTGGGCATTAATGAGCTGATAGGGCTTGTAAAACGTTGGGCAGGAGGCATTTAGCCAAGCAGACCTGACCTTGCAGGTATTGCCATGAGGCCAAGCTCCAGAGGAGGTGTGGCTCCTGTCCTCAGGCTCGGGGTGTCAATAATCTCATCTGAGATGCACATTTGCTAATCTGCCCTTACCTGTGTTCACCTGCTTTCTGTGCCTTGCTTTTTCTGCTGCACGTGTTTAACCTTTCATCACTCACAGCCCTGCTCCCTCCTGCAACAGGTGTTCATCCAGGCTGTTCATCCTGTCCCTGTGCATGAGCTGCAGTGGCAGCAGGACCATAAAATGGATGCAGGAGGTACAGCGGAACAAGACAGAGCAACCCTGCAGCCTGGCAGAACTCCCGTGCTCTTTGTCCCAGCCTTCGCCTCTTTACTCGGTCTTCACCAGCTTTTCCAGGCTAATCCATGGATGAACATATGAGCACTGCCATGAAATAGCTTGATGTTTACATTGTGATTTTCATATTATTTCACTTAGCTGCTGTTCTTGGAATATTAGCTTTCATAAAAATCCTAAATAGCTATCTCTTCATCCCAAAGGCATTGCTCTGTTTCTCTCAAAATGTCAGAATCAGAGCTTTGTCTGGGGTGGAAGTCAAAACATTTGACCAGCTTTAACAGGGACATGGTTGAATAAGTGCAGTCTGAAAAAGCTGAAGAAATTCTTCCCTGTGAGGGTGGTGAGGCCCTGACACAGGTTCCCCATAGAGGCTGTGGATGCTTCATCCCTGGAAATGTCCAAGGCCAGGCTGGATGAGGCTCTGAGCAACCTGGGATAGCGGAAGGTGTCCCTGCCCATGGCAGGGAATGGGACTGGATGGGCTTTAGGGTCCATTCCAACCCAAACCATTCTGTGATTCTGTGACATCCAGACTTCAATTGTATAATGACTTCAGTGACATATTCAGGCACTTTTGCAATGGCAAGAGGCAACTATTTCTCCAATTCACCAGCAGAGAACTGAAATTCAGTCCATCCTGCACACCTTCTGGCAGGAATGCTGAAGGGTGATTTTAGTTTTTACCCCCTTGTTTGTCTCATGGATGGTCCTCAAATAATTTGTTTTAAGTATATAATGTAAATATTTTAACTTTATAGGTTTAGTGAAGTTCTATTTATAAACTATTCCTATCAGCCATACTCACTCAGGCATGGCTTACTCCCCACGTAAACAAAATCCCTTTGTTTCTTCTTCTACTTATCCTTAACACAAAAGACAGGGCTCACAAGTGAAGTGGAGAATAAAGATCATTTTGATGTCTTTTTTAACCTAAAAAATAGATATCTTCCATGAATGAAAGCTTTATTCTCCACATTCCTACGGTGTAAAATCTGTGGAGAGGGAGAGAGAGACAGGAAGATCAAAACCAATAGTACTTAAATTGATGATCACTGTCTCTTTGTGCTCCCTTGGAGCTGTATTTTCCATGTTTCTCCCTTCTTTCAGGACAAAATAATCCCTGTTTTCTGGCCGTCTGTTACTTTGCTTGGAGCATGGCAAGTACCGTGCTGACTGATACAGTGAGACAGCTCAGAGACTACTCCAGTCAGCCCCTAAGACTTTCCTTATCACTTCTTTTTTCTCCGGAGCAGAAGATTCCAGTAATCTCAAGTGATTAATTTGCTTGGGTCCTGCCACCTGATTGACTCAGCCGGGGAGCCTGGTCTGGCTTCCCACCTCAGTGAGTCACCGGCAAAAGGCATTTCCAGAGAGGTCAGTCCAGGAACAAACGACGTGAACGCATCTGTCGGAGATGGGAAGTAAACGCAGTTCCTGCTCCCGTCTGAGCAGGATGCTGTCGCCTTCCTCCGCGGCCTCTGAGCCCTGATATTTCAGGAATGTCTGAAGCGCGTTGTTTTCCGCTCCCGAAAGCCTCCTAAAGCCCGGGCTCGGCTGTCCGGGCCGACTCTGACACTGCTTCATTGTGCGAGCTGCAGTGAGAGGCGCGGTTGGGTCGCAGAGTGCCGGGCAGCGACATCCGCGCTCAGCCAGCGGCGCTGGCAGCGCTGCTCCTGCAGGGAATGAACGGGGGAATGAACCCTTCGGCTGCTCTGCAGCATCACAGCCCCGCCGTGGTATTTGCGCTGTCCGACATTCTCTTCAGAAAGGTGCTTTATGGCTGTCCCAGTGCGGGAGGGATTTGGGGAGTGCCCGTCAGCCTGGTTCTGTCAGAACTGTGAAAAGACAGCCTTCAGCAGCACTTCAGGTGGTTCTTCACTACCAGCTAGAAGTTGATGCCAAGAACAAACCAGGAGTGTGCTTGAGTATCTGAGAAACTTGTGGAAAATTTAAGGAAAATATTCACACAATTCCCCAGGCAGTGGGAATGTGAAAGTCATTTTGAAAGGAATGAAAACACTATGTGCTCAGAATTAGCGAGAAGTGAAAAGCGAGAGTTATCCTGGTGGTTGGGGAGCAAAACTTAGGTGTAGGATGTCAGCAGCAGCCAGGCATGGATGAAGGCTGGCAGTGAGGTCAGCCGTGATTAACAGTGTGAGATGTGCAAGGGATGAGTTTGGCTGTAGCTAGAAGAATAGTCTCCTCCAGACTAGGCAGATGCTACAAAAGGAGTTTCTGGTAGGGTTGTTACGTCCTGCTGCATCCAGCTCACCTGCTTTGCTCTGATAACACTTTGCAGTGCTTCACAGACTCGGGTATGTGCCTTGCTGTGCCAGCCACGTGTGTGCATTTCAGTGGAGAGGTGCTTATCTGGGACATTCCAGTGCGGGGATCTACCAGGAAAAGTTATTGCTGGCACCTCTATGCCAGTTCCCGACTCCTCTGGCGAACATTTTGTCCTGTGTTTGAAGTTAAACTCACACTCTGACTATACCAGAAAGCCTCTGCTGAGTGTAAGTAACAATTATCTGCTGATACTGAAATTGAGAGAATGCTGTAACAAGTACATGTATGTGAACCTAATGAGGATTTCAGCCCAGTTAAGATGCACTTATACCTAAATTATAAGTGGGAGGACTCCAGAGAGAGGAAAAAAAAATGTTTGGTAGGTCTGAAGAAATTTAAGAATGTAATACTTTCTAGAAGTGTAACATTTCCTTTTCTGCTTTTAATTACAGCAATGATTCAGAGTAATGGGAAAGACAATGGTCTGGAACAGCCAATCTTTTCAAGCAGCTGTGCTATTGCCATGGTATGGATTCCTGCTCATATCAGGAGGTTTTCTCTTGCTCACATTTTACATAAAACATGCAGCATCTTCTGATTTGTAATACTGCACTTTGTGATTTCCAGATCCATGCTGAGACATCTCTGAGGTTCACCTCAGTGTTCATGCTGGAGAGGTTTCTGCAGCTGATTACTTTTTCCCCCTCATGGGTATGTGAAATTTTATGGAAAGCTTTCTTGTCCACTCAAAAAGGAACTAGAATTTTCTTTTTCTTGATTTTCAGGGGCTAATTACACAAGGTTCCAGATAAAATACACAAGACTGATCATCTGAAACTGGGCACCTGAAACAATCGCAAGCACTGGAGCAGATTGGTCATTTTTTAAAATGGCCTTCTGCTTTTTGGGGGGTTTAAACCAGAAACTTCAGCACAGAGAAACTTTGCAGCAGAGCCAAAACAGGACAGCATCTCTTCCATCAGTTCAGCAGCAGGTTCAGTGTGCAGGGCTTTTCTTCGTGTTTTCAAACACCCAGGGATGGGATAGCTGAGGTCAGAAGTTTGACTGTTGGGGGGGTAGAGTTTGGGAGCATTTTGTACTTCAGCTGCTGTGGATTATGAATCCTCTAGGAATGGAATCTCTCCTCTCTCCTTAGGAAGGGATTGGAGGGGAATTTAAACATGAGGAGAAAGGTTCAGTTATGGATTTGACAGCTAGAAATTGTTTGTGCAGTGCTTTGTTCCAGGACTGAACGTGGTGTCATATTGAAGACCAAGGCTTTGGCTAAAACAATTCACTCTGTTGAGTATTTGACAATCAGGATTCTTCAGGCAGCTGAAAGCCAGGGCAGCTTTGACAGCCCAGCTACAAAAGTTGGTCAGAAGAGCAAACATTTCCAACATAATGGCTTCTAACAGTAAAAAACTGTGCTGCTGCTGCTGAGAGAGCAAATTCCAGCTCTCTCAAGTGATAGAAGCTCCCAGAACAAAAGCACTGTTTTCTCTGCTTACACCTCCATCTGCACAAGGTGCTTTTGCTGGCACAGCCCTGCCTTCAGAGGAACTTATCTCATCAGAGCCCTGACTGACACAACTGTGCTGGGAGAGAAGGTGGTGGAGCCCTGACCTGAAAACACCCTGGCTCAGCTGCAGGGTTAATACCTGGCTGGGAATAAAAAGAGGGACTCACTGAATCCACATTCTGAGCTGTCCTGAAATGAAAGCCATGCACAGCCTGGGTGGGAAACCATTGTTCTTTGGGAAGGAGATCCCTCTGGTCTTTCAGCTGTTGTATTTTGGGGAATGGGTTTGGTCTAAAGGAAAACCTTTAGGGCCCAAGAAAGTGCTGAATTTATTTACAAAAACATTTTTAAAATTGGCTGTGAGGTACATGGCTCATTATTGTGTTTCAGCATCCTTCCCATGAGGTAGCACTGATAGAGTCCTAGAATTACAGCATGGGTTGGGTTGGAAGGGACCTCAAGGATCATTCAGTCCAACCCACCTGCCATGGGCAGGGACACTTCCCACTATCCCAGGTTGCTTCAAGCCCCATCCAACCTGGCCTTGGACACTTCCAGGGATGGGGAAGCCACAGCTTCTCTGGGGAACCTGTGTCAGGCCCTCACCACCCTCACAGGGAAGAATTTTTTCCTAATATCACCTGCTTTGTGCCAGGGATCTTGGAGCTCGTATGCTCACCCCACTGATCCAGCTGAAAATTAACTGCACTAGGACACTGCTCCTGGCTGTACCACGCTGTGAATGTGTGGGAGATGGGAAGTACTGCCCAAAGAAAATCCTGTTAGAAAGTGCACACTGCTTCTTCAAAATGCCTCGGACAGCTCTTGAAATACTGGGCTTAATGCCATTTATTGATTTGTAACCACGGAGACGGTGCGTGTTCCCAGTGCAAAGTGAGGGAAAAGCTCTCTTCCTTCACCTCCTTAAGGAGTGAACAATGCTGGAAAATGCTCTTACTCCTTGCAACCTCCCCAAGACTTCACAGGAGGGATGGGCAAGTTGTTTGCCTTCTCAGAGGCTGCTGCATTTTCACAAAGGTGGAGAAAATCAACCATTCCTTGCAAACCAGCCTGGAGCAAAAAGAGCTAAACTATTCTGGGAGATGAGAGATAAGCACATCAGAAAGCCTTATCAGAGATGTGTCTTAACTTGCAAAGGTATTTTCTTTGATGAAAGAATACAAACAGTGGTTTGAAATGTTCTGTCTGCTCAGATTTGTTTTCAGAGAGATTGCTCTCACACCATCCTGACAAATGAAGCCCTCTGCACTAGGTTTTTTTAATAAAGATCTTCACTTTCTGAATTAAAAATTCAAAGTCCAAAAAAAGCAATCAACAGAAAATTCAATTCAAAGAACAAAGGCTGAAGAATAGTGGATCAATATTTGTTCTGAGTGCTTGTTACTGGGAAGTTCAAGTCCAGCCATCTCAGGGAGGATGGAGTGCTGGAGTGGGATCCCTGTGATTCAGCCTAGTGTGACCTGGAGTGTGATCAGCACTCACCCATCAGCTGACAGCAAACTGGTAACATTTACTTGGGAACTGATGATGATTTGAGGAAAATGGGCGAAAAGACCAACTGCAGAGCATCAGAACCTTAGGTAGGCACCAAAGTTTTGAAACAGAGGTACTAGAAATAGAAGATACCAAAAAACCCCACGTATTTTTAAACTGCCTTTCTTTTCTCATAGTCTAAAACAGTCCTGCTGTTTAACCTGAGATACACTGGAACTGTATGACCAACGTGACAGGCTGGTAATTTGCCAAAAAAAAAATAGTGTTTTGGATCGACTTGTCCTCTTTGCGAACTGTGCTTAAAAAGCAAATGAAACTTTCCCATTTTTGTTGGGAGTTCAAAGTGTTTGCTTTCAACATGTCACCAATACTTTCCATTTTGAATGGAAACTTCCACCTTTTTGCATGTTATGGTCAGAAAAAGAGTACAAGCAAATTGTCTTTTCCATGTACAAAACATCAAAAGTTTTCTCTAACGAAGCCTTTGGAGGAGGGATTGGGAGGAAGAGCTTAGAGGCAACTCCAAATGAAACTAAGTTAGTTGGCTGAACCTGGCCAAACCCCTTGGTTTGTTGTTTGTGTGGCTCCTGAAAGAGCATCATCTCAGGCCTCTGAAGACCTTTCTGCCGTGGAGCTGGTAAAGCCCAGGCTGGTTTTTGGCGTGGCTGCAAGGCTGTTAACGGAGTGCAGTGAGTCCCTTACACTGTGTACATGAGAGTAATGCTAGTGCACATGTAGCAAGGATCACTGCAGTTAAAACCTGCACAGGTTTATCCTCGGCACTGAGGCAAACCCCCGGCATGGGTGCACCGCGGATTTAACCAGGGTGTCCCGCATGGCTGCGGTGCTCGGCGGTGGGGGGATGTCTCCTGCCAGCTGCAGCACCGGGCTCGCTCCTCGGGGGCCGCCGCCAGACCCCTTCCCTTGCCGAGGAGCGATGCGGCGGGATCTCGGGCTGCTTCAGCCCAGCGCACACCGGGGACAGTAGGCGTGGTCCCCAGGTGGGCAGGGAGGGCCGGGTCCCGGGGAGAGCACCCTGGCCTGTTCTCAGGGAATGGCGGAGTCACCGTCCCTGGTGGTGTTTTAAGCCTGGACGTGTCACTTGCTACCAGGGTAAGGTCGGCGCGGTGGCTTTCGGTTACAGGCTGTGCTCGATGATCTCTGAGGACTCTTCCAGCCTCAGCGATGCTGTGATTCCCCGTGAGGGGCACTGGGAACTCGGGGGCTCGTAGACCCCATGGCGGCTCCCCCTGTTCGGCCCCGGGAGCGGCGGCGGGCGGTGCCTCGGCTGGGCGGGG
>VYZT01014072.1:339-44029 GCA_013400735.1 Pomatostomus ruficeps
CACCACCTGGGGCTTTTAAGGTTTATATATCTGTTAGGTGTAGAGACAGATCTCCTTCTGCCTGTCCATGGCATTTGCTTTTCCTGTAGGTTGTTTGGAATCAATTGATGTCACTGATCTTTCTGCCTCTGCTGTTCCTGTTTGTTGCAGATATATTTGATGCCTTTGATTGCTGCTGACAGCAGGGTTCTCTGCTAATCGGTATCTCTGGTTGATTGTTTAATTGCCTCTATGACACCCCCAGTAATATGGTCAGGAATTTGTGACTTTAGTCTTGAAAATCATATAGTGTGTGATTTCCTCATGGGTGTTTTGTGGCATCTACAGAGAACAAAAATCTGAGCCTCTTTCTTTTCTGTTTTTTGTATAGACTCCCCAAACTGCCTCTGAAAGTTGCTCTTGCATGGTGGAAGTGGAGCTAGTCTGAAGTTTGGGAGGCACACAGGCAGCAGTGCTGAGGGATGGTGGTGTGGCCAAAAACTGATTCCCTCTCCCATGCATAGACACCACTTGCAGATTCAACAGAGGAGGGAGGGCATCTTCCCACACCCTCCTCATCCCAATTCCACCCAGAAACATGCGATATGTGGGTCACTGAATAAATCTCATTCTTTGTTGCCAGAGACCTACTCAGGTCAAGAATCAAGTTGCAGTAAGGGTAATTCATTGTTATGTACTCGTGTACCTCTGTTGCCTGCACTGGGTGACAGAACAAATGAGAATTTCAGCAGGGCAAGGGGAGCAGAGTTGTATGGTCAAAGCCTCTGGCACTTCTTATGTTCCTACAATTTTTTCTTGTGTGCTTTCCCAGAAACAACGTGAAGAAAACAGACTTTCTCTCAGTTGAGGTGTACAGTAGATTCTGTTTCCTGAAACAAGAAGCAATGCCTTTCAAAAAGTCATTCCTATGATTAAAAAGTTGATTACCTCTTTGTGTGTCTGGATCTATACCTTGCTTTAGATGATTGACTGACGTGCAAATACGGCATGAGAATTACTCTTTAATCATTGTTTTCCTGATTACGTTATTCTTCGATGAAAACTGTTCTTTCAGCTTGTCAGGAGATAAATGCCACCTTGAGATCAGAGCCCTGTGGGCAATTCCCACAGGGCTCAAGGGAAGGCTGTGTTTCTAGTCATGAAATGCCGAGAGTATTGGCAGAGATTTTGTCCCCCAGTGCCCTTTCTCCACAAGTAAATGAGTTCATTTGGGAGAATCATGGATCCTTCCCATGCCAAAGATGACGACTTTGTACTAAGTGACCACAAAGTGAGGCATCAGTGGCATTGACAGCAGCTACTCACAAGTAGCACAATGCAAGGAGAACGTGTCCCTTGCACTGGAGATCCTTGGCTGGGCCCAGTGGCTTCATCAAGGCAGCAGGAGAGTTTGGGATGGATGGTTCCTCTGACCAAACTGGACAGGAGAGCTGGGTGTGACAAGAATCTGCCGCATTATGTGTGAAATTGTAATTCATCCCTTTTCTCTATAATGTCAAGGCACAAGGTTTTTGCCCTTATGGAATGGCAGGTATTGAATAAAGTAAGGACAGAGCAATTCCTCCTCTGCAAACCATTTTAATATGTGCTTTGGATCAATAGAAAGAATGAAATGCTTGTCAGTGCAGAAATTCTGGGAAGAATGTGTTGGGGACACTGACACCATAGATACTAGAGGAGTAGATTTGCCTCTTGGCTCTCCAGAAGTCAAGAGACAGTGTGACTCAACTAACATAATAAAAAAAAAATTGTACTAGCAGGTTCATTCAGATTACTAAAGATCCCTCTTGTGTGCTGAATCAGTGTTTAGATCAGTGTTGTGAACAGAGAGTAGTCCCCTGGATAGCTGTTCAAAACTATTACTGCCAATAACTTCCTTTTTCGGCTCTATTTTCTACTTAGAGGTTGCTTGATGTGGAAATGGGTGCTACAGATGTATTTTAGCATTAATTTCTATGGGAGAGGTTATTTGTGAACAGTAAATAAAATTCTGTTTCTGAAGAAATACTAGAAAATTGGATGTTTGTGACATTCTTGTGTATTAAAATATATGGTTACATCAATAGATGCCAAAGAAACACATTGGATAATCTGTGAAGGTCACGTCGTATCCTTTTTACCACCATTTAAAGGTAATGGGGAAGAATGACTGTGTCTATATTAGCAGAGTCTTAATTTTAATTAATTGTTGAGATTTTTCTGCACATAAAGGCTTGCATCTGTGTTAGCTCTTTGGTCTGACAAGTACCTTTTCCTCTTAGAGAAATTTTGATTCAAAGGAGATACTGTAAGAACCTTTGACAGAGAAGAAATGTGCATGAAAGCCTGATGAACAAATGGATCATCTTGTACAGTGATGCATGGTTTGGTTTTGTTGTTTTGGGAGGTTTTTTGGAGGTGAGGGCATCACTGGTGTCCTACCTGCTAAGTGCTTACCTACTAGCAAACTGAATTTAGAGAATGACAAGAGACCCAAGGCATGTAGCAGGCACAGCTTGGAGGCAGACAGGTTTGGTCACTATAAAAGTGGGGGACAGCAAGGAGGGAAGGCCACATCATGGCTGAGAGAGATTTCTAGGAAAATATTTCCAAAAGGAGCCTGAAGAGGTGGTCTGAGGGAGAAGAGGAGGAAGTCTTGTGGGTGAAGGCAGAAGAGCTCAGTTATAAGGATGCAAACCTTGATGTGTATCATCCAGCTTCTAACTCAGTGATACTCTCTGTCCTCTGGGGCATGGAAGAAAATGGAGGCCGTCCCTTACTTCCATCACATCCCAAATTAGATTGTGCCCATGAGGGAGATGTAATTTAATTAACTCTGAGGACCTCAGCATTGCTGAGACACTGGAGTGGCTTTGCAAGCATCCCTATGACTTCACTGCGCATTCGTTATTCCAGCCTGCTCTCCTGTCACGCCTCCCGCTTTCCAGTTGATAAGAGCCTCTGCCTTTCCATTTGGTCGATTAAATGCTGTAAATTCTGCAACGAGGGGCAAAGCATTAAATTTCTCAAGCGTGTCTGTGTGTCTTATCGTGGAGCCGCTTCCATTTTGTTAACAGTATTTGATTCATACTGAAGGAAAATTGATGACCTGAATCCTTCTCACATAAGAGCTTCATTGTTAACATCTCTTGTTCTCAGCCACCTCCCCATTTTTTTTTTATATGCCTTCCCATTCAATTTATCAAGCATGCTTTCGGCAATCAAAGGCTAGAAAATCGCTTTCATTCTCAAGCAACATATTCTGTGTCATTTTATCAAGATGCAGAGCTCCTAATTCCCTGAAGAAAAGCTAAAGAACTAGGAGCTGTAGCTTATCACTGTCTTCCATGTCACGTTAAGGGAGGATTGCAGCCAAGGTGACAACAGAGCATTCCTAGTAAAAGAAAGCTCCCTCACATGCTCAAGGAGCCGTGGGTAAAATAACCTTTCTCATTGCATCAGTGTTCACTGCCGAAACGCACAGCCTCAGCTCTGGCGCGTGGTAAACTGCTCAGGGAGCAGGCTTTGAAATACCTGACCTAGGAGATGTGGAAGGACTGTGTGTGGATTTAAAAGAATGAGGAATACCAAGGGAGTTGATAGATGAAAGAAAACAGACAATTAAAACTGGACAGGCAGCACCAACACGAGTTCAAATAACCTCCTGCTGTACAGAGGGTGGAATCATTCATCCTTTTAAGATTAATTCCAACTCTTTTTCTATTGCATAACACACCTGGTACTGGTTCCCTCTTTATGGAAACTCAGAAATGGGTTAAACAGATTTAGGAAAACACTGAAGAAGTTAAGGATGCAGTCAGCTGTGGAATGGACCCACATGTAAGTTTACTGTGTGTTCAAGCGGTGTCTCTAAGACAGGCTTTTTTGATTATGTTCTTTCTTAAGTGAGGCTGATAGAGGAATAATCCAACTAAACCCAACCTTTTTTTGCTGTGTGCTTCTAGTGACAAAACATGTGACTCCAGTGTTTTGAGGGATTTGGCAATTACAGTTTATACAACCTCCACTCTAGACAATGAATGGTAGCATTGTTTTCAGTTCTGTTTTGACATCTGAAAATAAGGTGGCATGTCATTCTCGAAAGTACCTTTGTTGGGGAAGAGCAGTGAGACTTGATTATTTTGCCAGACCCTTTAAAGATAGGCTGGTTCACCTAACAGCTCTGAACAGGAGCTGAGCCTTTTGAAAAATTTGGCCCAGGAAACGCAACAGTCATTGTATATAACCTGGTGCTGGATATTTCAGATTTACACAAGTAATATGCACACAATTGCTGTTTATTGGGAAGAGGACTGGAAAAAAAATCATATCAACTTAATTGAAAGCATCTGTCTGCTGGTCACCATTTCGGTTTCAGTGCAGCTGGCAGGCCTGCCTGGTATGGCCACTGTAGTGCACAACAGGTGAGATGGTAACTGATGTCAATGCAGTTATCGTAGTAAATGTGGGGAAAAGTAAAAAGGATGAAAGAAAAAATAAGTGCTGTGCTGTCTAATTTAAATACCTTTGGTTATCCCTGGCTTGGCTACTGTAACCTGACAGCTTTCACTCTGAGGAAGGTGTTGTCTGTGTAATCCCAGTAAAAGTCAAGATTTGTCTCTCAAGTTGCTTCTCATCCTCGGCGTTTGACACTGCAGCCCTCCCATAAAAGCAGAAGAAACTCTTTGTAATAAATTATCCATCATGCTATGTGAGTGACTCTATTTTTGTCCTGCTCTTATTTTTTTTCCCTCTTAAATGCACTGGGTAGTTGAGCCTCTAAAGAGGAACTCCTCTGACACTAACCACTTCCCCCATCCATCTAGACATTTCATCTGATAGGTAGTACAGTTGAAAAGCTTGAAGGTGTGTAGCATGGAAATCATTGGGAAATAGTCAGAAATTGCATTTGGTGGTTCGTCAGCTGGAATTTTTTGCTTCAGTCCATTTGGGTTTTCCATGGTGATTTTGGAGCATTTGATTTCCTTCTTGTTAGCGAGTTTTGGTTTATTCAAAAGTATTTCTGAAATTGTTTTGAGATACTAATTGCATCCAGACTGGGAGCAGGGAAGCCATGATATTTTGAATAGTCTTCCAGATGACTTAATATGACAGCAGTCTTAAACTAGCAACTTTTTCATTTCTGTAATGTTTTAAATTAAAATAAACAGCTATTGATGCTTTTTCAGTTAGTGCTTTCACCCAGTTTTGTTTTCTGATGGTTATAAAAGGCAGCATGTTCATTTTCCATTAAGTTTTTTGTTTGTTTCAGTGATTTTAGGTGTTCCTTGCAAACTGTTTAAGTTGCAGTGGTGCTCTCTGCAGAATATCCTGGGATCCAGCCTCTGATCCAGCCCACGGTGCTGGCTTTTAATCCCTTCACACAGCTAATTTCTCTCTTAATGTTTTCAGGATATCAGAGCTAATTACCCAGAGACGTGCTAGAATTGTGCTAGAATGCTGGAGAGAAGGATGGTTTTGGTGCACACTAGAGAGCATTTAAGATGGAACTGAAATAAATTCTCTCCTGTATTGTTGTCCTTGGGTAATATCATGCCTGTCATAGGTCTCTTACTTTGAAGTATCCTTGAAAACTTAAGTCAGGACCCAAGTGTGCCCCATTTTCTGTGTGTGTTTCCATGTGTTGTATATACATGTGTCTTTTCCTCTGACACAGGTCATCGAGCTGAGCTGAGCTGTCAGGTATGTTTTGTTATGAGAGAGTCACTTATTGTAGCAATGAATTGTCTTCACTGAATTAATTTTCGGTCCAACAGGGTTTCCAGTGAAAGTTTACAGACACTATGGTTTAGGCAGGCAGCCAACGCAGAAGGGATTTCTGTTTGTGTTTCTTTATTTCAGTGCCAAAGGAGGATTAGCTTGTGCTGAAAGGGTTAGAGAGGTGAGCTAGAAATGCTTGACCTAGTCTTTACTAGACATTTGCTCATTATTTTCTTTTGNAAAGGAGACACATTTTCATGGTTCGTTAGCTTGGCTTTCCAGCCCTGGCTTGTCAGTGCCCCCGACTCTGCAAACTGTTCAGAGCTTTGTTGGGTTGCTTGTGACAGTGTTTGGATGAGTGCTGCAAATTTTCTGTAATATATCTGGTAATTTACTTGAATGTAGCATGAGCTGGAAGATGGGAATGAGCTTTTGATCTCTGACATTGTGATATCAGCAGGGGAGAAAATAAAAAACACCTCAGAGTCAAGATGTATTAAATTAGTTGGAAAGTAAATTGACAGATAGTTGGCAACAAATACATGCTATAAAATCACTAAACCTCAGAGTAAAGTGTGGGTATGTTCCAGCAGGGGAAAGTAGTTTGCCCTGAAGCTTTTCTCTAAGAAAACTGACTAGTAATAGTAAGAGCAAAGGCTTAGCACTTCTATATCCAAAAACTTCTTGGGAGACATCACAGCACTGTCTTAAGAAAATTCAAGTTGTTAATACAATAAGAAAGTCATCACATCCTATTTGGAATTCTTAACTATTTACTTAACGCTCCGTCTTCAACTGATATTGTATCAGGTTTGTGCAAAAAACCTCTCTGTGTCTCTCTTTTTATAAGTCAGTTTGTGCTCCTGTTTCCCTGAGCTATGTAGTAAATGTAAAGTGGTTCATTTAGCGACCACAATACTGCACAGTGCCAACACTGACAAATGGACTAGCACAGGAAGCCTTTGAAACCTCCACAGTGTTTTGATGGTAATATACCAAGTATAATCAACAAGTTTCACTGATCCAAAGAAAGCCACCAGCCCTCAAACCCAAGGGAAAACACAACGTGTTTCTGTTATCACCTGTCAGTGCGTTGGGAATCCCCCTGCTTCACACTTTGGAGGAATGTGTGCACTCCTAAGATGATCAATGTGTCCTGTAGCATAAGTTACTGACTTAATCTCTGTATCCAGTGGCTTTTGTTGAAGTTTCTGAAGTAGCTATTCAACAAGCGTGCATTCAAATGCTTTTGAATCCCTTCCTAGAAGTTCTTCCTAGAATCCCTTCCCAAAAGGCCGCTCTGAGGGCAGATCTGAGATGTGGTCTAAATAACTTGTGTGTGGATTTCTTGTGCACAAAATCTGACAGCGTCTTTTTGGGAGCGGTAGTGGGATGGTAAATCCTGAATGCATTTCGACAAGTAAATGGTATAACTTAAATTTAGGCCAGGAAGCCAGAACACATCAAGGAGCAGCTCTGAGTTAAGGCAGATGCACTGGGCACGGAGGGAAGCAAACAGGGATGGGAGGCCGAAGGAAGATCAGCAGTTAAAGCACTTAGTCAAGTGCATGGAGGAGCATGTAGGATGTGGCCACTCTTTCTAAGCAGTTCATGTGCTTGGTTCCTCCTCAAACTGCATGAGTTTGTGTTTTCTTCCCAAGAATTCCTCTCAGTTTAAGAAGATCAAACTCAATTATTGAACTATGGACTTCCTTCCTTAAAACTCCATGTGCCCAGATTTCCCAGTAGTCTGCCTGGAACACAAATACCTGAGTAATTTAAACAGGTGGCCATTTGCAGCGTAATTACTGCAGTTGTTACTGATAAATAACAGCCTCAGGTTGCAAACCCCAAGAATATCTAATTTGTTTGCCGCCCGCAATGGATTGTCTTTTGTGCAGAATATAGATGATCCTGCAGTCACAAGCCAGAAAAAAGTAAATTATTTCAATTTGTCCACCTTTGTCCTGGAAGCATTTGCAAGCTTTATGCAGGATCAGGGAGATCATTTGCTTCTGTGAGGGCACCTGGTCTGTACCAGCTTTAATGATATCCTAGTATTGCAGAGAGGAGAGAAACCCTGCAGCAGCTATCTGAAGTTTCCAGTTGGTGGTTCTGTTCCTACCTTTATCAAACTGGCCGTTTTCTGCTCCTTAATCTCTAGCTGATGAAGGCATATAGTGTTTGACCATTTTGATTTTTACAATAATATTTTTACACTGGCTATTTAAAAAGCTTGGGTTTTAATGCAGTTTGTTTGGTTTTTTGGGTTTTTTCTTTTTTTTTCTTTTTTTTTTTTTTTTTTTTTTGTTTGTCTGGTTTGGGGTTTTTTTTGTAAAAGCCTCCTTTAAGGTATGACAGATATTGGGAAAATTAATACTAATCTTCACTGATAATTTATCTGAGTTTCTTTATCATCATAGTACTAATCTTAGTGGGTGTATAGTCTTATGTATGAGATCAATTTTTTTTCTTTTTTTTTTTCTTGCCTCTTTATTAAACTGTTAGCTTTAAAGCACAGAAATCCTTTTTTTTTTTCTTTTTTTTTTTCTTTTTTTTTTTCTTTTTTTTTTTCTTTTTTTTTTTCTTTTTTTTTTTCTTTTAAATTATCATAGAATGTTTTGGGTTGGAAAGGACCTTAAAAATCATCTAGCTCTAACCCTGCTGCCATGGGCAGGAACACCTTTCACTAGACCAGCTTGCTCAGAGCCCCATCCAACCTGGTCTTGAAGACCTCCAAGGATGGGGCATCCACAGCTTCTCTGGGCAACCTGTGCCAGTGCCTCACCATGCCCGCAGTAAATTTTTTTTCCTAACAGCTAATCTAAATCTAATAATCTTCATCTTAAAGCCATTTCCCCTTGTCCTATCCCTACGTGCCTTTGTAAAATGTCCCTCTTCAGGTCTCTTGCAGCCCCCTTTAGGTACTGGAAAGTTGCTAGGTGGTCCTCCCTGGAGCCTTTTCTTCTCCAGGATGAATAGCCCCATCTCTCTCAGCCTGCTGAAAAGTTACACTGAACAGTTGCACAAGAAATGTAGTGAAAGACTTTGCCTGACTTTAATATAACTTTTACATCAATAAAGTTTATTATATCATTGCTACTACAAACTTGCATTGGCATTATAGAATTTTGGTTCTGAATGACAACGTGACAGAGGGAGAGAGGAATTTAGTCACAATTGCACTTCCTTAAGTATGCCAGCCAAAAAAAAGAGAGAGGTAATTCAGTTGAACATTAATATTTTTGGGTTTTTGGGGATAGGATTTTTCTTTTCTTTGATGTTTGAAAACCTGTCTCCCAGTAGATGCCTTCGGGGGAGCTTGGAGTTGTAAACCCTTTGTCTGCCTAGAGACATCTTAAAAAAATCATAAAGCAAATAACTAGCAAAAATGAGACATAACTTAGCATGCAAAAGCTGAGCATTCATGTTAGACCTGTCTATATACCACAGGAAATGAGTCTTGAAGGAATTAAATCTAAACATTTTTAGACAGTTAAAATGCAAGCGTTTTTTGATACTACATTTGATATATTGCCCATACCAGTGTTAGAGAATGTAGTCTTTATTTTGAAGCCTTCCAACTATTTGGTGATGATATTAGTTCATATTTGTTGAAAAACTGCTTTATCTAGTTAGTTTGAGATGCTGAACACTGAGGGCTTGTCAGTAGAGTTGGTAACCAGACTCTGAGTGATTCCAATTGTCAATACCCTGCAAGACAGCAGTGTGCAGACACCTTTGTGGAGAGTTATACTTTGTTAAATATTTCAGCTGTATTTTGTGTTTCTTGACTAAACTCCCGTTGGGTGAGAACTGCATATTGAAATTCACCTTGTGGTTTGAGCCTGATCTCTTTCTATTTCTTGTTGCTCTGCTCACAGCTTCCAGTTTTCTCTTCACTATCACTCTGAGTCAAGAATACTAATGATCTGGCACTCGTTGGAGTTGGAAAGCTTTGTAGGTAGTTATACTGTTATTAAATCCAGCTCCTCGGGGGTTTTTCCATCTGAAGAACATGATATTCTCCACTTCTTTTGTGACAGTGATGCCACTGTCCCATTATAGATCCACTGTTTACCAGTCTCTGTTTCAGTGTCTTTTACATCTTACTGGCCACACACCCATTTTTAATATTTCACAGAGTAGATACATGTTCTGTATCTTTTGGATGAAACCACTTTTGATCGTATCCAAGCAAGCTGCCATTATAAGCTGCCAGAACTTGGACTCCTTTTTTGTTGGACATGTTTTGTAATGGCATAAGAATTTTGGCATGCTGTGTTGTAGAGGCTGATGTCAGTCACTGCTGTCTAAACACACTAGATTTCCTATCAATTACACTACTAAATCTTTGACAGATTCTGCCAATCTTTGGGTAAATGCTTCCCAGTTCTTCATTTTGACAGCCAAAAGAGGAGAGGGAATTGAGAGCTACTTTGCAAAGAACATACACTATGGAGAATGTGTTGAAGTTTTTTTAGCTGACTTTTTCCACAGTTAAGAATTCTATGGTAGCATTTGGTTGGGGTACGCTCTCTTCAGATGCCTAGCATCAGAAATGTCCTAGTATTGTGTTTGATTCTAATTTAACTTAGTATATCTGTTGATCTGTTGTTTCTTTCTTTTTTTTTTTTTTTTTAAAGTGGTTGGTGTATTAAGTTTTGTTTTCACTTCTTAACTGAAGAGTTATTTTTGTGGTTGAATTAAAAAGCAGACAAATGTCAGTACATGTAGCACTGAGCATTTCCTTGCCTTGAATACAAAGGTATCTCTATCCAAGACATCTTTGAAGCAGCGTTTCAGTGAGAGTGTAAGGAGGTTCTAGCTTCATGTCCATGACTGTCTGCTCATTTCTTTTCAGCTCAGAAAATCAGCTGGATGCTCTGTTGAAGGGAGTTTGTCTCATTGCCTGCACCTTAAACCCAACATTTGTGTAAATTACTGGATCCTTTGTGCCTGTACTGTGCAGTTTCACCTGTGTGTGTTTGTGTATTATCGATGTGTATTTGTGTGTGGGTTTTTAAAGTGTATTTTGAAAAAAGATGTGTGCATTTATATATCTGTGTCTATATGATAAGTAAAGTTATTCTTGAAACTAGGAACTTAGTATTAGCATATCCCTGAACATACTGCTCAGTAAAATTAAATTCTGTTATTAGGAATGTGGTTTTATACAGATGTGATCAACATTTGAACAATAGCGGTTGAAACCTTTTTCCCATTAAAATCATCAGCTGCCTACCTGTAGGTCCTCAGGAATGGTATTTCAATAAGCACAGGTAAGCCATCTGAGTAAAGGGGAAAAATAATTAGGGAATATAAAGCTGATTTATTTTATCAAGGCTATTCTTTATTAGTCCTTAAAATAAACATATTTGAATTGGTTCACTGCAGGGTTGAGTGACCACTAAAGAGAGGAGTCAAAAGTCATTACCATAGCAGTTCATGGTGGCTTTCAGTGCGGCTGTTACTTGATTTTATGGGCACACAACAGTTAAACATAGGCAAATTAATGGGACTGGAGTTGTTCTGGAGTGGTTATGCCAAGTGGAAAGACATGGCTTCTTTCTTGGACTTGTCTGAACAGAAGGTTTTTCTCTCTTTGCGTGGAAACCTAGACCTAATGAAGTGAGCCTTAATGTGGGCTTGATGTGGTTCTGGATATTCCTTTCCATTTTCCAGCTCCCTGTGACGTAGTGACCTAGCTGCAAGAGGTGCTTGTAAAGTGCCAGCTTGTGCAAACTGAAAGGTTAAGACAGCCTTCATGCCTCTCTCCTAGCTCTTTGCACCAGCCTTTGAGAGCCCTCTCAATGTCATTTTGCTGAATATTCCCCTTTCGGGGTGCTGGGGAGCCCAAAATGGGCAACCTGAGCAAGCCCGTGCACTGGTGTGGGTTCATGTCTCCAGGCCATTCCATTGGGACTCCCAAGACCCTTTGTAGCTCTTGGAAAAACAGGCTAAAGTTTAAATGCATGTTCTCTCCTGTAAATTAATAGACTGTTATTACTTTGTTTCAACAACTGAATGGCTTTAACATTCCTTTTTGACAGAGATTTTTAGCGTCTCCACCCCCCATCCATCCTTTCTTTTTAAAGAAATGTTTTCTTTGGGTTTACTTCAGGTTAGGAATTTGTATTGTGTGTGACTGTCGCTTACAGTGAGAGAATTCTGTTTTAATCCCTTAACTATAATGGAACGGGGAAGGAGTTTGTTCTTTCAAGTTGATGCAGGAAAGCATTAGTGGTGATAAAAGGATATAGTGTTTAAAACAGCTGAGAAAAGCTGCTGCCTGTATTGCTCTTTCCACCTTTCCTTATCCAGGCTAGGAGGAGCCTTCACTCACTCTTTTACCATGGGGGTCTTCATTGTCGCTGCCTTGTGTGGGGCAAGGAAACAGAGAGAGAAAAGAGGGAAGAGAGCTGCTAGCATCCTTTTTGGAGCCTGGTTAATTGCTCAGTTGAAGGTTAGGAATCCTGTGATGTACAAAGAGATTAATTAATGATCTGCACACATAGAGCTGCAGCACTAAAATGGGATTTTCTGCTCTTTCTTTTTTTTTTAATTATTAAAAGGTTGCCACTTCTCAATCGCTTCCTGCAAGTTTCGATCTATTCAATGCTATTAACACAATTTTCTGAAATATGTGAGAGAGGAGCCACAGCCAGTAATTCAGCCATGCAGACTCACCTTCAGGACTACACTGAGCAGCACCAAAAGCATGATTTGTGTTCATAAATACAACACAGTACAACACACAGCACTTCTTCAAAGCTAAGCTTTCAGCTCTTGAATCAGACTTAATGTTAGCAGATTCTCCACATCTTTGGATAAGTTTTAGGAAGAGAGGTTTTCACAAATAGGAATGAAGGCTGAGGCACGATTCACTGTTTCATTTATGTGTGCGTACTAAAGGAAGCTGACTTTGAATGTGGTCCCAAAATGGAGTAGAGCCACTTAAAGGGCTGCTACAGTTACCCCTGATGGGAATAGCACCATCCAGGGATGCCTAGAAATGAGTTCTCCTGCCCTGTGGGTTGCTGGTCGGCAGAGGAATAAAAGATTAAATGGAAACTACAATCCATCTGGAAAGGATTTGTTATCACCCAGGATGGACTGGAGTCAACAAGGGATTTTATTAATTCAATTAAAAAAATCTTTTTTCTCTTCCTGCTAAAAAAGAAGTTAAAAAAATAGATAAAATGGCTGAAAAGTAAGGTGTCAGTGATGGGATTAGAGAAGTTCCTGCAATTTTGCAGTCATTTGCTTTGAATTAAACATAATTTGAGCACTCTGGGGCACGAATGCTTTCCCTCCCTCCCTCCTTAGTTTTAGGCTATATTTGTAGGCTTTTTTTTCCTTTTTTTTCTTTCTTTAATCAGGCTTGGCCTGTGTCCTTAGTTGTGACTATATAGAGGCTACTTTTTGTAGATTCTATTTCTGGTAGTGTGTCTGGGTGTTTGCCTCCATGTGCCCTTGCCAGCTGCTTCCCTGGAATTAGAGCTTCGCTCCTCCCAGGGTCTGATCTGCCTCTCCTGCCTCCGAAACACCAATGGCTTGGATGTGGCTGGCTGTAGCCACATGAGTCTTACCAGCAGGATAACACCCACAAACTGCTGGGTTTAGGTACTCAGAGATTTGTGCTTTCCTTTTATTTTGATCTAGCTCCTTATCAGCAGGGCACACACCAAACTACCTGAGAGATGCATTAAGTAGTAGATTTTAGGCGAAAGCTTTATTCCTTCCATCTGTAATTAAGTGATTTGTTCCAAACTCTTAAATCTCTCCTTGCTCTTTCTTTTGTCACTGTCTAACTCATCCTTCCAGCTTTATATCAGGAACTCTACTCCCTGCTCCCTTTCTAGATCAGATTTCCTTCATTGCTTTCTTTCTTCTTACACCTTGTGGTGGATTGGATTTTTTTTCCTAATAAAATGCTCTTTTTGTTCTTCCTAACAGCCTCCATTTCCATGGACTTTTTGTGAAGAAACTGGGTTGTTTTTTCTCTCTACCGAGCATCTTCCTGTCAAGTCAAAGCTCCTAATTTTTGTCTGGCTCCTGACTCCAGCACGATTTTGGCTGTGTTAGTTGCTTGTGGCTAAATTAGCTGGTTCTTCCTTCTCCTCACAGTTCCTTTCCTTTATGCATCTTGCATGTTCCCCATCAATCACCACGTGCCAGCCTCGGAGCCTGGCAGGAGCAGCTGGCACCTCCCGCTTCCCCCCTCCAGCCGGGGATCCCACTTTTGGCCCATGCCTTTCTCCCTGCCGGAAGGACTCCTGGCTCCTTTTCGTGCGCTCTGTGCTCCGCAGAGCTGCCCCCCGCTCCCTCGCACACCTTGTTCTGCCCTCGGTGCACAGCCATGCCCGGGAGCTGAGAAGTTCCTGCCCTGCAAACTGCACTGAGCTGTGCTTAGGTGGTCTTCAGCTTCTCTGCTGCTCAGTGCCTGCCACTCTATTGCCTGACTCCTGGTATTTCCTGTTTGAGTCCTCCATTAAACCTCTGATGTGCCCCCGCTTCTTAAGAATCTTGTTCTGATTCAGATGTGGTTGGAAAAACACGTTTAAGCTTCAGGGAACACCCCTGAAAAGAGAATACATCCATTATGAGAAGAAGCATTTGGGAGGGAGAGGGTGGTAGTGCTGGTGGGAGTGGCGAGATTAAAATTGCTGTGGAAAATCTAAGGTAGATCTCTGGGATCAGACACAGCAGTGACACTCCTGAAGATCTCTGTTACCCTTTTGATCATCAGAAATATTTAACTCTCATACTGCCAGTCCAGGGTTGTGGAACAGCTCCATCCATTGAAGAGTCCTGGCATTGCCACTGCTTTCCCCAATACATCCCCCTTCAATCCTTAGCCAAGTGTGAGCTATGCTTAGTGATATTATCCAAGCAGGGCTGAGGCTCAGGTGAGCTCTCATGACTTTGTGTGCTATTTTTGAATGTTGCTGTTTGTGAGCAAAGGAAAGATGGGTAGCTCATACAGGCAGTGAGACATAAATTAATTACAAAGCACTGTTTGGATCTTTGGAGATATGCTGCATGTCCACCATGTCATAAGCCAGTGTTAGTGTGCTCTTTTTGCCCTCTTATCCATGAATCCCTGGAGTAAGTAGAGTCCAGGTTTGTTTGCTTTTCACTCAGTCAGGGCCCACACCCTGTGTGTGGCCAGCAGAATCAGCCCTGATTCTGAAGCAGCCTGCCAGCACTATCAGTAGCTAATTAGAATTGGCTTTTGTGGTCAGACTTTCTTTCAGCATGTTAATTAATTTTCCAAACCTCTGTTATTTGGAGGAATGGGACCACCGTGGCATGATAAGGAAGATCTGGCATCTTTTCCAGCTCTGTTACACTTCTGGATTCCCATCCTCCTGCATGCCAATCAGCCCAGTGATAGCTGGAGTGGGGACATGAACCAGCCCTAGGAGAACATGCTCCTGCCTCTCTCCTCCCCATTTGATATTCTGTATGTGTCCCCCACCTTTATTTTGCATTCTCTTGCAATATCTAATTGATTCTTTATTAGACCTCTGTGCTCCATTTCTTTTCTGTGTAAAAATGTCAGTGCTGTTCAGTATTGTTGCTCTGTGGCGGGAGTCCTTGGGGTCAGGAGGCAGGCTCTGGGTTCATGTCCTCTCTCTCGGTGCCTAAACTCCCTCAGGGCAGTCTGTGACCCCCTTTTCTCATGCAGCTGGGCTGCTCTGTGGGGTTTTGGGGTGTGCACTTAGAGCCCTGAACTGGAGGAAGAAATGGCTGTAGCCTCTAAATTCTGCAGCATGTCATGTTGTTTCTCTTCTTCCACCTGCAAAACAGAGATAACTGCTCTTAACCCATCTGTATCAGAACAGTGTTGAGAGATTTAATTAGCTGCTGTCCACAGGGTTTTGAAAGGTGTAAGATACATCTGGAGTATTATTAAAGGTCTTACTAAGATTAGCCTTGCTGAGTTCTGCTCTTTCCTGTACAATTACTGTGCAGATGTACACAGTGTGTGTGCAGATATGAAATAGTTAAGAGTTTTTGCATGTCTTTAGAAAAGTCGTCCCATTAAAACAAAACAACACATCAAAGTGAATCAAGTCCTTTTGAAATAATCTTTCTTACTGTATGTGGTTTAGGACCAGCTGAACTATCTGAAAAGCCAAAGCAGGGAGCGAGAGAGAGAGAGGGGGAGAGAGAAAGACACTTATTTATGTGAAGTCTGTACCTCTGTTCGACTTTGTGCAGCCAGAAACTGAAAGAAAGGCTTCCCTAGTGTGTCCAAGTTTCTGGTGAATGGCTCCTTTGGGTGCGGAAGTGAGTGCTGCAGATCCTTTCAGCCGAAAGGAACAGTTAATGAGTGTTTCTCTGTTCTGCCCTGTTGGAATGAGACACATCCCTCTTTCTAGGTCACTAAGTTAATCAAGTCAAGGATTTCTGTCCATTGTCCTTCTTATCAGTCACAGCTGCATTTGCATTAGGAAGCTTTCTGTTTCTTTAAGCCTCATTCATGTACTGATTAAATTCCTTCCCAAGTCTGCAAAAGCAAATGTCTAATGTATTATATAGCCATCTCCTGACCCAAGTAAAAACAACATACAGTAGAATATGTTTAAAAGCAGAAGAAAAGGGGGAAAAATCATTGCTTTGATTTATCTGATCTGCAGTGATAAAACACAGGGGTAAAACAGGTGGAAGCTTATGTTCTAATGTGTGATTTTTAACTTGATGCCATCTAGCATCAATATCACTGTGTACCTGAACAAACAATCTAAGGTGGGAAGTGAAATTGCTCTTCTTGAATGTTTGAGTAAACACTGCTGTAGCATCTCATAATGAACAGCAGTAGCTGTTACAACGTATTAGATAATAAATTGGTCCTGGCAGCACATTTCCATTTCACAAGGATGACTGAAGGATAAACTTCAGACAAAAAATGTAAAATTACTACCTTTGTAACCAAACAGTTGTAGCCCTCACTCTTAAAAGTTTGCAGTCTGTCTATGGCTATGCTTTGGCTTCACAACTGATTCATAGTCTTGATGTTTGGAAGCGTAAGCTATAGTGTCTGTCCTATTGATTATGAGTACAGTTTGGATAAAATAATAAAAATTTCCTTGTCCTCTTGTGACTGCTGCAGCCCTCCATCATCCCTAAGGGGGCACCTCTTTGCTTTGTTTTTTTTGTTCCCTCTGGATCTCCTGAATTACTGGGAGATGTAGACTTTAATCTTCTGCCAGTCCAATTCTTGCTTTTAACACTGTGGGAAAGATGACCTTGGTAATTTTCTCACTTTTCCAGTGGCCACTTCTCCATTTTCCAAACAGTCTTGGGAAATACCTTTTGGGGAACAACACTTAGACTTTCATTTTGTTTGTAATAACATCATCTAGGATTCCCTCCTCAGCAACTCTTTTACCCTTCCTCATGGATTTTCCTGCAGGTCCCTTCACAGGGGGCCTCTCTTACACCATAAGCAATGCCCTGAAACTTGAACCTCTCTATCCTCCCTCATCCTGGTAAGCATGTTCGAGTTCAGGTTCTTTGCAGAGTAGGAAGGAGCTCTTTTGGTTCACTATTTTTCTTTTCTTTTCCCCCACTGCTGTCAGATGAATATTTAATTCCCCTCAGCCCTGTGGAGTTCAAGTGCTGTGTCCTGATCATGGGGCTTCCCTTGAAAATGAGCCAGATGGAGGTCAGCAACGCTGACAGGCAGCAGCAGGAGCAGGGCGTGCCTCAGAAATGGTGTGCAAACTGCTAATCCTAGAAGGAGTTACAACACAGTTGGACCAGCCTGAAATCTTTTCCCTTTCTCACGAGCCTGCTTCCTGCAAAAGGTTTGGATTGTCTCTGGCTTTGTTCCTCATAGGCTGCAGTCCAATCAGTGTCTTGTGTGCGTTTGTTTTTGAATTTTAATGCCCACAAATCTACTCAGCCAGTCTTCTGAAATTCTGTAAATGTCCAGAATTGAGGACGAAGGAAAGGCTCTGGCTGGCCAGTGGGTTGGGGAAGATCCGTGGCTGTGCAGTAACTCTCCAAAACATGAAGACGTATTCTGAAGAACCAAGAGGTCTCACATCAGTTTGAGATAGCCTGTAAGATGGTGAAAGATTAATTACTTGGCTTTTGCTGAGAACACACTCAACTGCTGCAGGAATTTTTGCCATTGCAGTGACAATGTAAAACAATTCTGAATCAACACAAGATCAAACATTTGTAAATTGTCCAGAAGACTGACTTTCCACTGAAAGAAGTGTTTGTTGAATCAGAATATTCTGCTGTTCAAAGCTACATAATTAATTTTAATAAGAACGCATAAAATGCATGTTAAACTGGAAAGTTTTTCCTAAATGGCTGTGAATCAACATATTCCCACACAGTGTTTTGATTCAACAGTTCATCATTTTCCAAGGGAGAACAGTGCCCCAAAAATATTTGGCTGTGACTACTCTTTGTGTTTAACTGCATTGATAAGAAACAATACAGTGATTGTTCCTGTGGATGCATGTGTGTCTGAAGAAGCATGGAGACTGGAACAGCTCAGCCTTTGGAGGTAATAGCTCTGCATTCATCAGGGATCAGTGATGGTTCCATGGGATCTTTATTTACGGAGTCCTGCTAAGGATCTGGCTCACTAAATATGCAAGATAAAAGTATCTTGCATATTTAGTGTACACAGGAGCTGATGACAGATGAGCTGCATATTATTTGAGTGCTTTAATCATTCTTATCATTTGTCCACATTAACCTGTGGTTTCTGGAACTGCAGTTTGATTAAAATTCTTTGATTAAACAGATGACTTGGCAGGACAAATGTTCCTTGCGGCCCTCTGAATTGTGGTATGAAATTAGAAACCTTTTCCTTCTTCAGTTTTTGTTCATTTTTTCTCTTCCACCCACAGCCAGGTGGAGTTAGGATCAATCAGTAGGGACCTAAGCATATAATGGAGCAGAACCTCTTATGCAAGAAAGCATAGCAGCAATATCTGTAAAAGGAAGAGAATGGAGTTTCTTAGTATCTTGTGCACTGTTATTTTTTTTAATTGGTGGAATAGTTACAAACTTCCTAGGTCCTTGTTTAACATAAAAAGAATAATTTTAAAAAGTCAAGCAGAAGCCTTGACAAATCTAAATGCTCAGTCTGTTACTGATGATGTTCAGGCTGCATCTGAACAAAGTTGTCCAATTCCCTTTGTGTTGCTGTAATCAGGATTTTCCTGAAATGGAGTGAAATATGGGCAGAGGCAGGCGGTGTGGGAGAGGATTTGGAGTGGATAGTGAGGGATACTCCAGCTTTGTGCCTTTGTAATTATGCTGTGAAGTAATGTGGAGGGATAGTCTCGGGAGCAGATGTTTAAAGGATATATTGGCACCACAGGAATCTGAGTCTGAGTAGGATTTTCCTGACATGAGGCAGAATCCTTTGAAAACACCAGTGGATGTGGATCTGCAGGCTGGTCTGCACTAGACATTTTGCCAATGCAGCTGGTTCACAGCATAGGAAGAAGTTGTGCCATACCACCAGGACTCCTAATTCCAGCACAGACCTGTTGGTAAATAATTTGTTTTGCCAGGGCTTTACAGAGAGCATGAGGAAATCTCTGCCAGCAACAAGCCCACTCTTACCATCCTCATTTACTTCATGAGGTTATGACATGGATTTAGTTTGGATATGGCTGTGCCAAAAAAGGGATTTGATGAAGCAAGCATTGTTTTTATTAAACACAAATACTAAACCAGATTCACCATCATTTGTGATACTTCTCACAGGGACAGTTAAAGTGATTTGCTGGCTTTGCTCCCTGTGCAGACCTTGGACAGAGGCTGACTTCTTCAGACAAGGTCCTCACTCACAGATGGCACAAAGGTCCTGGATGCTTCCCTGATTTCAGAACATCATTTTGAGTATCAAGGCTATTGCAGAGTCTGCAAGCTAGACTGCAAACTCATCAGCTCAGGGATGGTGTTTTAAAAAATTAAGAAATTTGGTTCCCCAGTGGGGTCATTGGACTGATTTAGTAAAAATAATCATCCTTGTTGGAAAAGGTTATGTAATGAGAAACCTGATCAGATTTGATCAGTGTATAGCTGTATTTAATGACATAGTGATGTCAGACCACCAGTGCTGCTGAGCAAATGTGCCATGTGGCCCATTTTTTACTTTTTCCTCCTAAAATTTATAGATGAAGGTTCCCCAAGAGGAACAAAGAACTTTCATTTTGCTCTGTTTGTCTGCTATTTCACTTGATGTAACAAGTTCCAGGTGAACAGGCAAAATGTCTTTCACTCCCATGTTTTTCTTAGGTGCAACCATGTTTTAGCACTTACATCACCACAGGAAAGTGCTGACCATTTATCACATCCAAGAGGAATGGGAATAAAAATCTGAAGCAGCCTATGACCCAGTTTCTTAGCACAGGGCATCCCAATACCCTTTAGCACAAAGGTGATCACAGGGGCAAAATCACAAAGGGTTTGATTCACTTCAGTATTCCTGCACTGGGGGACTGCAATAACTGCTGAAATCAATATTGCTATTCCACTGTACAAACAGAGCCTTACCAGGATACATTTCTGTCCTTGGAAACAAAGTGGGCATGGATTTACTCACCTAGCCTGTAGTCCTCTTAATTTTACTCATGTGAGTAACTGTTCTTGGCAGGGGCATAATAGAGTCTATGCTTATGGCCTGAAGAAATTATTATTGCTTTTCCTATAGAGCTATCTGCCTTCCCCCACCCCCAATTTCCACTGGAAACTGCCTTGTTTGTCACAGGTCGTCCCACAACACTGTGGCTCACTGGGGAAATGACAATAATTCAAGTGCCTGGGTATGGGTGTCGAGCTTTTCTCTCCCCGTTGTTTCGTGGCGTGACTGATACTGTTTTGCCTTGCTTGAAGGCAGTGGTTAAGAGGGCAGGATGAGCAAAGCTGTGACTGCACGAGATGTAGATGTACTTTGGCTAGTTCATTGTTAATATTGTTCCGTGAGTGGTGTAAGAGTGCTTCAAAGTGGAACAAAGGGAAAGTGGGGATGAAGGAGGAGCAGGGAAGGCAGAAGAGAGCAAGGTCAAAACACCAGTAGCTGCCCCTGGCAGTGTTTGACAGCCTCATCAAAAGCAAAGGACTAAACGGATCTTGAAAATACTGTCCCTTGATGGTAGAAGATGCTGAGAGTTGCTGGAGCAACAGCAGGATTTCTGCATCCTTGTTGTCATTTCCATTTTATTTTTGCTGATGAAGAGAAGACATCTATTGTCTCCTCTACAAATAGGAGTTACTCATATGCTGTACTGGAGCCTTGAGAGTCTCTGAACTGTCTTTGCAAGGCCTTTATTGGCACTAAATCGTCTTTGCAAATACATACAATCAAGAGGAGAAAAGGATGAGGTTGGATATGGTTTGTTGGAGACACCAAGGAAAAAGGCTCAAGGTGTGATCCCCTCTGCATTACAGAGTTGAGAACAGATGTCACTGAAGTTAATGCAAGGTAGTAGTATGGTGTTCGAAGAGGAGAGAGGCCTGGGGGTTTGCTTTGGTAGGCACAGTGGTCCTGTGAAGGACAGTGCCATGGTGGTGTATCCATGCTCCTGCAGAGTTACAAATGGCCTGTGTATGCCCCAACGGCCACTCCTCCAAGCTCCGCGTGCACCAGCTGGGACAAATGCAGGCTGCAGCTTGAGGGGAAGGAGAGGGAAGAAAAATGGAAACATCCTATGGTGAAAATCATCCTATGGTTGCCCTGGAGTGTTTTAGTCCACTTCCTTTTTTTTCCCCTTTTTCTCTTCCATCCCTAGCATCACTTAGAATTAACTAAAGTTGTGGGTTTAAATTTGTGTAATTTACTCTTGCTTGGAGACACACATTGGTGTTTTAATGTACCTTACTCAGTTTGATCATAAGTCAATTAGGAGCAGGTAGAAACTAAACTGATTCTATCGCTCTTAACCAGGGTTTGTATCAGCTTAACTAAATTAGTTTAATTAAATCAAACACTACTGCATTCCTCAGTGCTCAAAAACAGTGCCTGTGCTTGTGCATGTGTAACGCCAATGATGCACGTGTGCTGAATGTGGATGACATCACGTGCAAGCAAATTTCTGAATAACAACCTGCATATCTGTCTGGGCATTTATAGGTTGTCAATTACTCCGATATTGTGTCTAATGGGGAGATGAAAATCCCCCTATAAATTCAGCTCGCTGCTTTGGCGGCTTTGCTGACAGACTAGTAAACAATTTCTATGCAGAGTGCGATTTTCTAGTTTAGGAATGGAGCCACTTAGATTAGAACTCAGTGTTTTAGTGAGAAATGTCTAAAACGTTTACATAACCTATTTACATATGAATACAAACATTACAGGCTTTATATTAACAGCCCTTGTTGTTGCTCATTACTATGCATAGAAAAAGACATCAGCATTTCTAGTAGCATCTACAAAATTATAAATATGTGATAGAGTAATTACTGATTTGGAAATCCAAATTATATTAAAATGATTGTAGCATCTGTGTCTCCAAAAACCTCTCCATTTGTCAATTCTAATCTTTTATTGCTTAGGCAATAAACATGAGTCTGATGCCTATTTACACAGTTTTGTATGAATCCCACCCACCCCTTGAAATTTAAAAAGAAAGTAGAGGAAAGAGTGCTTTGATACAAGGTACCTGAAACTGGTCCATAGCTGTTTCTTTCACCTTTTCTTTACCCTACACCCACAAAAATATCAGATTTGATGATCGATGTTGCAGATTTGTCTGAAGCAACCAGGAGCTGCCGGGAAGATCATGCTGGAGCTGATGAGATTCTGCTCGCGTGGTAGAAACTGCCAAGGAAGTTCCTTCCAGAAGGCAAATGGAATAGCTTAGGGCTGATCCTTTACTCTTTTTACTGTAGCCCTACTTGAGCCAGATGGCTGTGAGGGGCCTCCTGTAAGCCAGGGAAGCATTTGGTGTGCTCCATGGCACAAGTGCAAGTCCAGCCTTACTGTGGTCACTGTGATGCAAAGTAGAAACCAGGGAGAGGTTCTGAGGCCCTTCGTTGTACCAGAGCTTTACTTCCAGAGGAGACCCTATAGATCTCAGCAGGCTTGGGTGGCAGATTTTCCAGACCAGTAAATAATTATAAAAAGTAGTATATTTTTTTCATCTGTGGCTCTTAAAAGACTTTTCAGGGAAGTCAGTGTCATGCTTCCAGTGGTGTGGAAGAGCAGGGATTTCCCCTGTAAGGTTGCTGTGCCTCACAACAGAAAACTCAGTAGGGGTGCCTTCTCCACTCTCTGTCTGGGCTTTTTGCCCCTAGAAGACACCATCCACGGGTATTTATTAATGGCTGATAACTGTGGTTATTTGTAGGAATGTCTCCTTCCAGGTTTTTTGGCCCTGGACTGGAATTCTGCCAGGGGGAATCAACGGGAGGTGATTTGCTTGGAAATAATGTGCTCCCCAGGCAGAGCAGTTGCTGATGTCATGGGTGCTCTGAGAAGCTGGGCAGGGATTGACATTGTCACGCTGACCTTTAAGAAGGTCTTTGGGAACTGGTACATGTCTTTCCCCTCACCTGATGATGGAGAGTGAATGCTTCATCTGGAGTGGTATCTTTTCCCTGGCACGCATGTCCCAGTTTTAGCTGAGCCATCCATGATTCCCCCTGTGGCTTTAATTACGGTGCTGCCTCTAGTTGCCATCTCCCTTTACACCTTCTACTTACGCCACACAGGGCCTTAAAGGCTTGTATATGCATAGTAACAGTTCCATGAGATGAAATGCTGCTGTATAAAAAAAGCATTCATCACACCTGCAAGGGAGGTTTGAATAAAATCCGACACAGTTTTACTGCATGAGCAGTGGAAGATCAGAAATGACAAATGGGTTGACAAATGGTGTGCAGTGCATAAATAGCATTATTTATTTGCTCAGTGGTATCGGAGTGAGTGAGTGAGATGAGGCTTGCTGGTGTTTTGAGAGAGTTGTCTGAGCATTTGTAAAGGCAGAGGCTGCAGGATCAAGCCCCAGCCCCTGGCATTAGCCAGTAGGTAGCCTTAGCTGGAGAACCAGTGTCTTTTTTCCTAGGCTGCATGGTTGCAGGGAGTGACACATAGGATGGGACTTGTTGGGACAGAGGAAATTTCCTAGCTGGTCAATATTTTAGGGTTTGCCTGTCAGTCTGTTCACACTGAACTTTCTCAGCCCTGTCCATGTGTCTGTACTGGCTAATTCAATACAATGAGGGGCATTAGCTATTTATACACGACTCTCTAAAAAGCCTGGAGTAAGATAAAGTCTGTTAAAAGCACAAGTGAGGAAAAGTCTCATCTTCTCAACATTTGGATGAGAATTTGCTTTCAAGGGATGCACTGAGAAAAAAAGGGAAGAATTTGGATGCCACCTGTGTCTTAAGCAATTCTTGTTTACACTGACAAAGAGAGTAAAATGCTGTCATTCACCTATTATTTTACTGCATTCGGGGTTAGCAGTAGTGAATATATGGAGACTTCTGTTGACCCCAGAGGTGAGTTGAGATCTGAGACACCTGAGATCTGTTCTCCACTGCCCCTTGTTACAGCCGGGCTGCAATATGGACTACCAAAGCATTGCAGGGTTTTAAGTCATCATTCAGAAAAAGTGGAGCCCCTTGCAAAGAAAAGAGGTTTGGGCTTCACCACCATAAGGGTACTCTGCTACAGGCTGGGAGCTAAGTCTTTACAGCCACCCATGGAATTAAATCCAGTTCTTTCAGATCCATAGAACAAAATCTGTGGTAGTGAATTACTGCAGAGAGCAGGGACAAAGCAGCTGCAAGCATCATCAGAGCAGTATGCTTGGCACTAATGGTCCTGAGGGGTGCAGACTTCAGAGCTTCTTGTGATTTTAAAGTCTGGGAGGTGTCATGGCATTATTAACCGCTGCTTGCTGTGAGTTGCTGAGCTGATGCAGGAGCCTGTGTCGCGTGGCTGGAGGAATTGCTTCTTGTTGCGTGGCTGTCACCTCTGTACGCGTGCCTTTGTCTCCTGGAAAGAAAAGGGAGCTTTATAAATATAAATGTCAATAGGGCACATGTGGAACTGGATGTGTCAAAACATCTAGTAGCAACTTCAGGGTCACAAGCATCCAGCACAGAGTTCAGTAGGGCCAAAAGCCAGTTGGCAAGTTACCCTTGGCTGGGAAACACAGAGTGAGTCGGTGTGTTCAGAAGTCATTTTCTGGTCATAGTGCCAGTGCTGAAAAGCTGCTCGAGCCGTGGCCTCTGCTCAGCAAGGGACGCTTTTTGGGTTTTCTCTCTCACTAGGGAGAAGTTTTCCCATTACCTCACCAAAGTTTGTCTGAGCATCCACAGTCAGTTCAGTGAAAGTCCAGAGAGTCTGGGCAACTGGTAAGTGTTTCTGTCTGGCTCTTTGCAGTTTAAGTGCTTGCTTTCATTACTTGTACAAAGCTGGGGACAGATTTTTCTCCTCAAAACTGGATCTTTTGGTAAGTCAGAGCAGAGGAGCTGTTTGTGTGAGGGCAGGAGGAGGGCAAGACAAGCATTTTAGGGAGAGGGTGGTTAGAATGTAGGACGTGGCTGATAATCCTGTAGAGAAGTTGGGCACAGTTACAGTGGATGAGTGTGGGTCACGTGTGCCATGGTCCTTTTCACCAATCTTTTGCAATCTTTTAAAATCTTAATATTCAAGGCAGACTTTGGGTGGATGGTTTGGGGGAGTTTTTCTGGTCACGTGAACTGGTGAAACTCTTTATGTATTTTCGTAGTGCGGGAGCACCCTTGATTGTGCACTCCTGCTACCCTGCTCAGAGCCTGTTAATGGTCTGTGGTGCCTCTAAGGGACTGTTCACCCTCCGAATTTCCTAGGACGTGCATCATGCATGTGGGAAACTATAAAGGCAACAGCATATTTGGGTTTTTTCCCAGGAACAGGTTGCTTGTTTCCTGTTGCAGTGAAGTGAGTAGTTGATGCCTTCCTCCTGGCAATGCTGAAGTACTCATGACCTATCTCATGATATGGTTGGGAACAGACCATGTTGCTCAGGTGTGCAGTAGGTCTCCTAAGAAAACAGGGCAGGTATTGGAGGCTGTGGTCCTCTCCACCCCGGTGACAGCTGGCAGAGAGAACTAGGGCACCCCAAGGAGCATTAATGCATGAAAATATAATCCATCTTCTTATCCTTCAAATGCAGGGAGGAGGAATATGATAGTGGGAGCTATGCTCTCTTGGGAAACCTCGCTGCCAAATTTGAGGGCTTTGCATGGCAGAAACAGTGCAGCTCCCTGTCATAAAATGGAGAATTTTATTTGCTTTTATTAAGTAACAGAAGCTTAATTAAGTTTCTCCTGAATGTAATAAAACAATACAGCTGAATGTAGGTCAGTCCCAAGTAATTGTTTCACTGCTTTAGCAGCTGTTTATCTAATGCTCGAGTGTTAAATAGGAATGCTGATATTTTATTTCTTTTTTTTCTTTCTTTCTGTTTTAGAAGGGGCTAAGTGGTCTCTTTCTCAGGGGACTGTGAGGTTAGCCTTGGCCCTTTGAACCTAATTAATCAATGGCGAGGCTCTTCCAGGGCTGGCTGTGGAATGCTCTTTAATTGCTCACTTGTGCAGTCATTTGTTTTGTTTAACCTGCGATGGATTAAACTTAGTTATAAAGGTCCTTGCTTCTGTTGTAGAACAACTCCAGCCATGCAACAGGCTCTCGGCTTGATTCCCGACCCCCCCGGGGATGGAGCAGAGAGAATGCAAGGAACAGCTCTCCCTGCTGCCCCTCTCCACGCTGCCTGGACACGCCGGCACTTTTGTGGGTCCCCCCATCACTACCAGTGAGCTTCCCAGGGCGTGCTCTTGGCAAAGGGAAGATCATTAGCTGTTAATATAACCCAAGAATTCTCCAGATATCTCCCTCGCTTTCTTTCATTAAATGTGAAACTTTAGAGAGAGAAACTTTAATGATTTTCTGTGCGTGTGCGTGTGTGTAATACTGTATGCTCCGCTGGGACCCCTCTGGCATCCCATGTCTCCGAACAGCTGTCAGGCAGCTCGGATTCTTTTCCAAACTGCCAGTCTCCAAAAATACTTCCTTCTCTTCTCAAGTATGGAATTTTGCCCTTGAGTCAGAGAGTCTGTGCAAAGCAATGGCAATGTCTGTGCAAAGCTTCGGTGACAAAGTTAAGGCTGCCCAAAACATTAGGGCCAGAAATAAGATCTTTTAAACCAGTTGGGGTAGTGACCAGGGCTGTGAATTTCCAGGCTACAGTGAGGCTCCACTTTCTCTTCCAGACCCAGTGAATTGTTTTGAGACACTGTGTTTCTTGTAATGCTTGCCATTAGCATTCAAAAGAAAGCTAGATCATTTAAACATGTTTCAAAAAGGGATGTTAAAATTTATCTTCCTTTTTATTAGATCCACTGCAGCAAGGCACCCAGTGGCTTTAGAAATGTAAGTAATGAAAAGCAGAGAACAAATGTTAACTATAGAAATGATTTATGGAGACATCTGATGAATTTATCCTGCATCTTTACCCTTTCATCCATCTCCCTGGACTTCAGCTAGTATGTCTGAGCAGCATCAGTCACATATTTTAAGACTGACTTGCCAGAGACATGCTCCATGCTCTGGAATGTGGATTTTCCAGATTTTGCCGCACCTAAGGCTCCCATACAATCCTATGCAGGCTTCTTTTTCTTTTTCCTTTTTCCTTTTTCTTTTTCTTTTTCTTTTTCTTTTTCTTTTTCTTTTTCTTTTTCTTTTTCTTTTTCTTTTTCTTTTTCTTTTTCTTTCTTTTTCTTCTTCTTTTTCTTTTTCTTTCTTTTTTTTCTTTCCTTCATGGAACACTCTGGGTTGGATTACCAAAGCAGACACTCTGTGACACAGCCTGCTGCCTGAAAAATGCTTAATAGCTGTCAGCTTCAACTGCTCCCCATGAGAATTGAGGAGTCCCAGGCCATGCTCAAACAGCTGGGCCTTTTTGTAGCTCCTCTAGGAAGAACTGAGCTCTTTGGAAGAAGCCAGCCCTGGTGGGAGGCAGAGGCTTTCTGGAAAACTTGGCCTTTGAGTTTAGCTTTCCTCAAAGGAAGGAAACTTGCCGTCTTACATACAGCAAGTTTAATTCTTTAATTCTCAGGTGGGCTCTGTATTATGAAATAGTGAATCCTCTACTAACAAAGTATTTACCACATCTTCACAAAGAAGACTTGAGGTTTTGCAGAAGGCCTGTTCCTCTGTTCCTACCAGCTGTTGTCCTACAGATGTTCAGAGGCCCTTTTCCTATCAGATTTTTCTCAAAGAAGGTTTTTTTAGCTGAACCTCTATGTTTTTTAAGCATATGTTTTAAAGGTATGTAATGAGGAAGTAGTGTCCCTTTCAGGATGGTGACCAGATAGGGTGAGGCAGGAGAAAAGCTGTTGGGCATATACAGCTGAGAAGAGATAGATAGGTGGATGGATGGATGGATGGATGGATGGATGGATGGATGGATGGATGGATGGATGGATGGATGGATGGATGGATGGATGGATGGATGTGCTGAGAACTGCCCTGGGGAAGGACAAGTGTGGAAGGAGTGGGAGGGGTGAGAGGGTAGGTGTGTGATCAAACTGCCCCAGCGTAGTGCTGAGCACAGTGTGAGAAACCCTCTCTGGAGCTGCTGGACATACGTTTTTAAAAATGCTTCTTTCCATTCCTTCCTGTGTTGCTGCATGCAGCCACAAAAGTTTGGTGCTATGTTTAGACATTTTGAGCAACTTCACAACGGCGGTTTCAATGCATTTAATAGTAGGTTGTTTTTCCTTTTTCCCTTACCATTTGCCTCCGAATATGCTTTGGTTGGGCAATGCAGAGCTGGGAAGCGTATGAAGGTTTTGTGACACTGTGATTTCTCTGGAGCTTAGAATCAAAGTGCAGACTGCCTTTATTCAAGCTTTGGACTGAAGATCAAAGAGGCAGCACTGGTTGTATTGGAATAAAATAAAAAAAGAAATCACTTTTAAATATTGAATAACATACTTAGTTCATTTCAGGATTATTTTTTGAGAAAATTTGGTTTGTTTCTGATTATTATTTGTGTTGTTTTAATGCCTGAGGCAGAGAGAGGGCCAAGTCTCCTTTGCACGAGGTGCTGTACAAAATCAGGGGCCATGAACAGATGCTGTATCAATAGCACACGATGTGGTAGGCTGTTTACTCACTAATATTATCCTTTTGTCTGAACTGCTTTAGCCATGGTGCTAAAGCCACAACCTGTTACATGTTGATCCTGTGTTTCTTTTGGTCAGGAAGCTTACCGAACCCTGCTGCCTCCCTCGTCCCCCACCCAGAGGCTGAGGGCCAATTGGCACCTTAACTAAAATCTATGGACCTTTTCTTAAAAATCCCCTCAGTATCATGCTGTTGGCAAGAGTGATGAAGAGAGATGTTGCTTTGGGGTATGGAGGCAGCACTGCCTGGGTGCCTTTGGTTCACTCTTTAGTTCATCAGGGAGTTGCCCAGTCTTGACCTTCTGTGCTGTTTGGACGTGTTCATTTTTGTTTCATTCAGTTATTATGTCAAATTTGAGATGGAGTGCAGTACAAATTATTTGGGCCCCAAACCTTTCTTTAACCCTATTTGCAGAGGTGAAAGGCTAATATGTTAAACCTTCCAGCCCATGCATACAGATTACTTCAGCCCTTTAGAGACAGTATTCTCTGATTTCAGTTATATCTTCTGCAGGAACTCTTGAGTGGCTGGGATGGGGGCACTGGGTGGTGACAGTAAATGGCAGCAGTAACGTGACAGTTAGCAAAGGGGAATGCAGTGGAAGTAATACCGGATTTTCCTTTGAAAACAGAGTGGAATATTTATTTATGATTTTTTTGTTAATATATTTGAAATGTTTCTAAATGTTCACATTCCAATTTCCTTTCTGCTCAGCCAGTGCTGGGCAGCAGGCTTGTAAGCCACAGTGCTGAGGGGCTGCAGCACCTTAGTGTCAGGCAGAGCACCACTCTCTGAGCTGCAGGCTCAGTGGACAGGCAGGTAATGGTAGAGTGAGGGTCTGAACACACTTCAGAGCTGTTGTAGAGTAAATAAACCGTTGCAACTGGCTCTGGATATCCCAGCTCTGGGTAGCTGCACTAAAGAAGAGAAAATGGGCTTTAGCTCACATTGACTTGTGTTAAAATGGCAATGAAGACAAAGTAATGTGGAGTGCCAGCTGAAATTCAGCCCAGATCTCCTTTAGCCTTTAATTTGACCTCCTAGCCCAAATTAAAAAACAGATTGTTTTCTGTTCACAGTTATTTTAACTAGTGTTAAGTCTGGCTAAACCAATGAGCCTTTTATTGCTTGGTTTGTTTCAGGTGTTTACTCTCCTCTCCAGATATCCCGACAGTGTTTTGTAAAGTGGTTTTTTATTAGGCTGCTACAGAAGTTTATGGAGCTGGCAAAACTAGAGTACCTGTAAAAGGGCAGATGTAGTTCTTTAAAAGATGAGCTTTACAGTCTTAAGGCCTGGCTGGGGTGGTGTTTAGCCCTGAGGACCATCCAGTGATGTTAGCCTGCCTTGCAAACCCGGCCTTGCTTGTGTCCGCAGCTCCCTGCAGCTGGAGCAACACTGTGACTGCTTGAGATGTGCTCAGTGGAGAACTGTTTTCCATGCCAACCCAAACTTTTGGCCCAAATATACCCAATGGCTTGGGCAGACTGTTGTTCTCTTGTTCTTGCTCTAAGGATGAGAGTTTCTCTCACCAGGCTTGCATCCAGGTTTCCTGTTGCTGCAGGGGTGCTGAACCCAGGCACCTCAGCACAGGGCTCCTGGCAGGTTCACCTGTTGCCCTGCGCATTCATTGCCTTTGGGGATTTCACCTCCTCTCCTCACTGTGCTAATTGCAAAGAAATAGGGCAAAAGAAACCCAGGGAAACTATAAAATGTGAGAGACATTACATGATGAAGCACAGAGGAAAAAGCCTTTGTTGCTTGGGGGGAACTCTCATTTGGAGGTTGATGATGAATCACATCATCCCCACTGGCAGGTCCTGCCCTAGACCTCAGATTACTGGCCTGGAGAGTCCTTCGAAGCTGAGCAGATACACTATGTTCGGGGTGCCCCAAATTTCTATTAAAACTCTTAAACCTTGTGAATTTGCTGTTAAATGCCTCTTGTTAAATTTTAAAAGCCTTATCAATGAGTTGAAACAGTGCAATTACTTTTTCGGTTTTTTACTGCGTAAAACTGGTATTTAATTTATTTGCAGGACCTGTTTTTCTTCTTGCTCCCAGGCTCTCCATAACATATCAAGGTAGTCCCTTCGGTGACCTTCACAGTTCATAATTGGTTTGGCTCTGCAAGATTTTTCTGGTGTTTTGCTGGCTGGGGTTTTGGTGGCTTGTTTTTCTTCAATTTTCCTTTGTTCAATATAAAATAATAACAAGGGGAATGAAATAGGTTGGGACCATAGAAAGAGGGCTCTTCTTCCCATCAAATTTCATAAGATTTTACAATAATCATAGCAGTTTAAATGTATCTTGTTGGCACATCTGCACAAAGGCACTCGGTGAGGCTGCAATTAGAGTGCTCTGCCTCATTTTGTATTAGTTTGATCACATAAGAAGCAGCCTATCTGACAGCTCTAGCACCTGGATAATTAAAACCCGTCAATAAAACAACAAAATGCACTGTGTAGTGGGACTCATCTGTGCTAGCATTAAACACCGCAGATAATTATATCGCAGCAGAGGTTGGAAAGCCAGCCTCTCAGTGCTCTGAAAGATCAATAAAAAGGCCGATTCATAATGAAAAAAATGCTAGAGAAACTGGATTTTCATCTCCCTGTCATTAGATCCTTTGCTTTTAAGATTTTGCAGAGGCAGAAAAAGATTCTGTTGAGGAATTCTTTGTTTTCTGGAAGCTAAACAGGTGGAGGATGTAGCCTTGCTTTAGTGCAGTGCGTTACTGAAAGCAAGTGTGTTGAACTAAAGTCTTTTCTTGGGGCTTACAGTTCTCCCCTCTCTACCCTCCACTAGCCTCCCTTCTTTGCTTGCCTTCCCCCCCTCCCCCCACCTCTTATTTGCAACCCATCACGTGAGCTCCACTTTTTAGTGATATTTCTCTTCGCTTCCTGTTTACTTTCTCCAGGGCTTTTTTTTTTCTTTTTTCTTTTTTTTTTTTTTCCTCTTTTCTATTCCTAAAGGGTTGATTTGGAAATATCATATATTGACAGGGGAGAACACACTCCTGGCTGACTTATTTGCTGTGACAGCCTCTTTCTTAAAGCACTCATCCAGAGAGGAGATTTTTGTGTTCCAGGGAAGGATAAGGATGTCTTGCAGGGTTGCCATGAAGGATAATGAATTAAGTCTGTCTGTTACTGTAAAACCATTAGAAAAGCATAATAGACCTTGAGAAAGAGGCTTAGATATTCGTGTCTTAGCTATATTAGCGTGCCTGGGCACATGATGGCTGCCTTGGCTTCGCAGAAGAAGATGAACTCCATGTAAAGTAGGTGTTTCAGCTGCGGGCAGAGAGAAAGAGTGCCTTGGTTTCTTGGCAGCCAGTGCTCATGAACACAGGTAAGGTGATTTGGTTGGCACACATGGGCATCAAGGATCCCTTGTTGGAAGCTGCTGTGGGTGGAGGGTAGCACCAACTATGAGCAGGGTGTGTAAGCAGAGCAGGGGCTGCATATGGCAGCTCAGTTATGTGCTGTGCAAATCCAAGTTCATGGATGTGAAGTTTTCCGATCTTCAGGGTGTGTAACACCCTAGATTGGACTCTGGCAGTCTGTGCATTCAGAGGAGGCTGGTGGCTTCCCCATTCGTAGTAGTTTCCACAGTGCCCTGTTCACAGGAGCTTCTGGTGTTGCAGAAATTGTTGCTTCACCTCTGAAGGGCTTGTCTCTGGAGGATAAAGAGAGGGAGGGTGTGTTGGGGTGAAGCGAATATGTTTGAGCCTCTAGGCTTGTTGTGGAGCTGTGCATGGATTGTAGTTGCTCTTCTGATGTTCCTGGCATGACAGGTGCTTGCCTGCATAGTTTGGGCACCTGTTTTTATTGTCTGGGCCCAATGGTCCCCTCCTGGATGGGGAATTGGAGGGTTTGCTGGTATTGCATCTGTGATAATTAGGGATGAAAGGCTTTTGTTTGGCATTGATCTTTTATTTTGTGCTGCCTTTGCATTTTCTTTCTGGCAAACATATTGCCCCAGACATGTCTAGCCTGATGTTGTTGACATATCTATGCTATTAAAATTTCTGGGAAAAGCTAAAATAAACTGCTAAACTATTTTTTTTTTCCTTTCTGTGTTTCTTGCTAAATATATTAACAATGTCAGCATTGGAAAAAAAAAAAGTTATCACAGCAGGAATAAGCAGCTGTTTATGTCCCCAGTATTTCTGCTTCACTATCACAAGATGACCTTGTCACTTAAAAATCATAAAAATATTTCCAGGGAGAAGAAATGGAAGTTTGCTGAAGGGAAATGAAGTTTTCGTGTTGTTTTTAGTTAAAGTCTGAACAGAGAGTTTTAAGTAGGGTTGAGCCCTGCAGCTGGTCCTGAACTCAAATGTTTCCTTCAGTCCCACTGCTATAAATGCAAAACAAATGCCATATGAAATATTATTCCTATTTCACATTAAACTCCTGAAAGTCATTTTCCACTCTAACTGGGAGAAGTTCTGCAAAAATAATCCATGTTTTCTGTTACAGTGTATTTGTTACACTGGATTGACACCTTACTTCTGGGTTAAATATTTTTCCACATATTCAGGTAGAAAGACAAAATGGGGGTCTTAACAAGTAAGAATAAATGTATTTGGAAAGAATGCATAGGGGAAACCCCCCCCCCTTTTTTTTTCCCCCCTCCTCCTATTTTTTTTGTCTTTTTATTTAATCTTGCAACTGCAACAATTTATACTTTTCCCAGTAGGGTGATTTTTCCTCTCCAAAACATATATATGAATAACATGAACTTATGTTTATGAGATGATGGATGCTTAAAGGCTGCCAAGTACCTTGGACTGACTTTTAGGAGGGTTTGGAGTATTCCCTTTTCCGGAACGTCCAGGAATCAGTATCTCAAGTTGGGCTGAAAATGCTGATCTTGGGGTATGCTTTGGCTTCTGGTCTCTTGGTTGGTCTTGGTGAGCTGTGTGGACACTCTTGGTTCAGGGAAAGTGTCCACAAATCCCAGCAGCCATTATGGAGATGGCCCAAGACATGCAGAGGGTCTTTGAGAAGCAGTGTCTTTGCTGACATGCCCACCTTGCAATTCAGGGCATAACAGGGAGAGGGGAATGATGGTAGGTGGAAATAAGGACTGCAAAATAAAACAAACCAACCCACAAAAAAAAGATGGCTATAATAAATTTCTTGTCAGATTTCTTGATAAATGGCAACAAGGTGAACTAAAACCACTTGAGGGGCTACTTTAATTCTCTTGTGTCTCCAGAACATTTGCCATTAAAATGCTGGACAAACCAATCAAATGGAAGCTGTTTCTTTAATAGCATAAAATTGTTTATCTGGTCCCCTAAATTCCCAGATTCCTCCCACAAGCTCCTGCTTGCTTCACATCAGAGCATATGGAGAATGAGGAAATACTCCAAGAGGCCAGGGATTGCTTAGGAAAGTTTCAGCATGAGGGCAATGCAGAGGAAAGAAAAGTGGTTTTCTTTGAAGGAGCTGATGAATCAGTGCTAGAAATAAGAAGTGCTTGCATAAAGGCAGCAATAAGAGCTGTAGATGGGTGTGAAAAAGGTGACTGCAGTTTTCTGGGGTGCCAAAGCCAGCAATGCAAGCAGTTCTTGCACTATTTGAGACGATTCCAGCCTCATGAAGAGCTGCTGTTCCTGTTGTATAGCAAAGGGACCTGGGTGGTGTGTCTGTGATTGCCCAGTAGAGCAGACAGGTTCATACTGGAGCTGGTGCACTGCTGGTTCTTGCAGCAAACTGTACCTCCAGTAGTTAGCAAAGGTCTTCCTTCAAGAAAAGAGTAAAAAATTAAAAGAAAAAAGAAAAGGGAGGGGAAGGGGAGTGGAGTGGGCAGTGACAGACAGGACATGACAGAATAAAACAAAAAATGAAACAAAGGGATCTGTGCTGCATTTACTGGAAAGGTCAGTACCCAGCACTCAGCCTCACAACTTGCAGGAGTTTGGAGCAAGTATTACCAAGACCCAGGTGCCAAGAAATCCCAAGATTCAGTGTAAAATCCTGTGATTTACAAGGAAGAGCTCATGGCCTGGTTTGCAGGAAATGGAGTATGGCATGAATACATTATGGGTTTTCTCCCTGTCATTTTCAAGGCTACAGATTCATCATCTTTTACACATCTCCTTTCCTGTGTCACTTCTTGCATGTCACTTGGTGTCACCTGGGCCTTTAATCTGTCTAGAAAGAAATACGACAAAACTGAAGGGATCAAGAAGCTGTTGTGAAAGGGATAAAATGCATGAGCAAAAGCAGAGCAGCCAGAACTCTAATGATGAGTGGTTTTTACCTCCTTCTCCCCTTAAAATTTCCATAGCCTGGTGTCTGACAGTAATAGTTCATTGAACAGGCAATAGGCTTTTTCCTATGTTTTTTAGTGTAAATTGCCCTCATTCCTAAAGTATGCTGGAATGAGGAACCGGCATACTTCACCCTGGGATGATAAAAGGAAGCTCAAAATGCCAAGTGCCACGGTTTTGTTGCCCATAGGAAAGGAGCGTGAAAAAGAGAGAAGGCTGAATTCTTCTGGTTTTCATGTTGGTATTTTTGGGTGATTTTTTTGTTTTTTAATATGAACTTTTTTTTAAGTTAATTTTGTGAGGTACTGACACCACGTAGTATTTAAGATTTTATTTGAGAGCTTTTCATTTGGTTTTCTGTGTTTCTTCCCCAAGGTGACACTGGTAATTTGATCTCACCTTTTTTGCAAGTTCGTGTGCTTGGTAGACTTTGCCATTCTGAATCCACAAATGTGTAGAGGGGCTTCAGGATGTCCTAGAGTTGGGGAAAAAGCTTTTGCCCTTCTATGCATCCTGCATTCCCCATTCATCCCCTTGTATCATGATTTTAGTCTCTTTGGTGACATTGCAGAAGGTAGTATTCATTTGGGGGGGGTCAAAACTAGTGTTCACAGACAACTTTTTAGGTTGTGTGTTTTCACTTCTGGTTTCTGTGTCCAGGTTCTTGCATTAAAAAAAGAAAAAAAAGGGGCCACAAGGAAATGCTTGACCATTCAAAGCAGATGCTTCCTTGCAAACAGAAAGAAAATACAGCACAGATGAACCCTAAATGGGTTTGTTCTTCCCCCACCTCCAATTCCTCATAATTGTGGATCTTTACTCGTGATTTTGAAAAGTATCTTTGATCCATTGCTGTTTTTCTATGTAATGTGGCCAGTGCTGCCCCGTCAGCCGGGAAGACTATTGATTAGACTAGTGAAATTGCTTTTTGAAAGGCACATTGAGCCCAGTAAAGGTTTTTTGTTGAAAGTGAAATTTTGGATGATGTTCAAAGCCTCTCCTGGAAGAGTGCCCACTTGCATGGTCTAAGCTACCTGTGATATCCCAGCATGGGTGAGGACAGTTATCTTTTTTGTTAAGAAGGTTACTTTTCTATGTATATAATAAAAGTAGTCACTTGCTGTGAAACTGTTGTCTTTCAGCTAGAAAACACGAGACTGTCCCAGCCCTCTGGTTTATCTGGTATCCAGCAAAACAGCCTGATGAGCAAGCGTATCAGCTCTTACTAATCTTTCCATAAAATTAAAGAAATTATGGAGCTTAAGGCAGTCACTAATGAATCAATTTTAATTTATAGGCTCAAATAAAATCCGCATGAAGGCTGGCAAACTGCAGCCCCAGGTAAACATGAAGCATTTCCACTGCACCCCTAAATCAATTCTGTGCTGGATGTCACAGCTTCTGCCAGAAGAGCAGAAGGGTCAAGGGTCCTGTTTCACGTCAGAGGAGGCAGAATCCTAAAGAAAGTAAATGCAGTGGTCTGGCCTTTAGGAGGTCTCTTTCTGGCCTGCAAAAGCAGAAAAATCAAAGACTAATTATACACCTCTCTCTTTTTCTTTTTATTTTTCTTTAAACAAAGAAGCAGAGGATTTTCCTCTATAGAATCACTGTTTGCTAAATGCTTTTGCATCACCAAATTACAGTAACATTGTACATAGAGGTTCTTGTTCCATGAAATCAGAGGCAAATGTGGGTTTCTACATGTGCACGAGTCAGTCACCCCTGGACATGTATATGTGCCTCAGGAAGAACTTCTTGCAGGACTCAACCTCTCTGTGTATGCTCTTAACCTGAAAGGTGCTCGCTGCAGCAGGCCAGGGTCACTTCCTTCTGTGTGTCTCCCGCATGGAGAACAATGTTTGCTTTTTGGAAAAGTACCTTATTTCAGGAGATGGATCCCTGCTCGGCAGAATGATGGACTTAAACTTAGCCATTTGTCCCCAATGCAAGGGTCTCGTCTCATGAATAGTTGGACTGGGAAGTTTCCTTAAGAAGCCTTGCATGAAAAACATATTGTTTCAGTTTTTAGACAGCATATTTGGCAATTTTTTTCCCCTGCTCAAGTGTTGCTGTTTCTAGTCTTTGCTTTGGCTTAAGCAGTATTATGCAAGATAACTGCTTTTGTAGGAACACTTTACAAAAATGTCGTAAAACATATTCTTACGCCTGCTATAAAATATACAATGATTAGTTTTTGCTGCTGTTGTCAGTTTAGTCCTTGCATTTTGTTTGGTGAGGATGCTGGTATTCAAGAAATATCTCCTGCAGAGGAAGGGCTGTGCCACCATGCCTCTTTTGGTAATAAGCTGATGAAGATGTTGGTGTTTGCCGTCAGCCTCTGTGTGCTCACTGCTGAGCTTCCCCAGCTGGTGGTGAAGTCCTAGCTCCTGCATCTTCACTCTCATTGACCCTGAAGCCACTCAGCTTCTTGACCTGTCCTTCTGCCTGCTCTGCCTTCTGACTCTCATCTTTATTGCTTTCCAGGTGCAGCAATCGGACCCAATGTGCAGTGGTTGCCGGTCCCGATGTGTTTCCAGATCCATGCCCCGGGACGTACAAGTACCTGGAAGTGCAGTACGAGTGTGTCCCTTACAGTATGTATCCTTATATATTTGCATTTGCTTTTTCTGTAGAGGTATATTGTGGAGATTGGGCCAGCCTTGAGCTTGTCTCTTGTTGCCCAAGGGCAAGTAAAGCAGACCACGTGCATCATATGAGACTGAGCTGAAAAGATATGAAAAATGGTTCTCTCTGCCAGGTTTGTGCTTAGGTTAAAAATATCCTAATAATGCCCCATACTTTCCATGTTGTACAGCATAACAGTGACATATCTTTTGGAAAACACTTGGGAAACCCCAAAACCCCATTAGAGAAAGCAGACCAGAGGAGTGAAACACTGTGGCTAGCTTATAGCTTCTTTTTACAGAGCTTTATGCTTGTAATCATGCAGCAGTGTGCTTCGACTCACCTATGTCCACGTAACTGGTGGCATTTGATAAGTGCATTAAATACAGTATTGTATCACCAAGGAGGTAGGAAGCTATTGTTTTGGGTAATCTGATGTTTGATGGTAGAAAAATACTAATTTATAATCTTCCAAAGTTATGAAGGCAAATTACAAGCAGGCCATTTAGACTGAATTTTTGAGGGTAGAAAGCCAGTCATCTGAGGTGACAGCAATATGTGCCAGAAAGGAAATTCAGAGCTACAAAAAGCTAAGTGTACCTCAGACTTTGCTTTCTGTAGAAAGCAAATTTGTTACATGCAGTTAAGGCCCTACTGTCAAAAGGGGTGTACCTGAAAAAGAAAACAACAATGATAATACGAGGAGTGCACTTTTTATTAGCAGTTGTGGAGAGCTGAGTAGTGAATGACTGCGCCATTTCCAGGTTTCCTGTTTGAGCAGGCCAAAGATTACAGCACAGCTCTCAAAATAATAAAGCAGGTACAGGAATGGGTGCTTTCAACCCATGGTGTTGTATTGAGAGAGAGCAGCAGGAGGTGTCAATTTGCTGAAACACAGAGTTTGGCTCAAGGACTAAGACCTTCTTCTTTGTTGCCTCAGGCATGGGCTGCAGGAGAGCAGACGTGGCTGAGGAGGTCCAGCAATGACAGGACAGGGAGGAATGTCCAGAGGGGCAGTGAGAGCTTACAGCCCCTGGAGTGGTCCCCATCCCTCATGCAGGAGGCGGGCACCTGCCTGCTGCCACAGCCTGGAGAGAAATAAATGCCTGTGTGGCATTTGGCTTTTGTGGAATTTCAAGACCACCCCTCTGAGCAAAGGGGATCTCTCTGTTGAGGGACTTGGATACTCTGCTGGCAGGGGGCTCAGTGCATCCATATTTGATTTTTCTAAACGAAAAAGTGAAGCTTCTAAATGCAGCAATGGAGTACTTTTTATGGGGTGAGCTATTAAACCCATGGAAAGGTTGACATCAGGGCTTAGGGCCTGCCCTATCAAGCAGAATATTCTCCAAATTATAGTTTGGAGTTATTCCACTCTAAATGAGGCCTTTCATTTCAGAAGCAACACTGTGCATGGAAAGGGTTAGGGAAGATTGATTTCAACTTATCACAGCAGGCTGTATTTCCTTGTGATTTATGATTTGCATGAGGGTATGCTGTTCCCTCCAGAGACCAGGCTGGTAAAGCAATAGTCATTACCTGGTACCCCTCCACAGCCTTTGTTGCACATAAAACAAAGAGGAATAGTGGTGCCTTGTGAGAAAGGCAATATGTCAGTATTCCACCCCGAGGTGTTAATTGGCCCTGTGTACAAGACGCAGAATAACTCTTGTGAGAGGTTACCCAGTACCAAACGTACAGTAGCGATTGAGTATTTTTTAATGATCTGAATGCAAGGAGGAAAAGGATGACAACTGACACGCTGCCTTTGCAATTAAGTTAGAAGCTTTGATGGCTGTTTCCTCAGTTTCCTTACAAATCAAATACAGTGCCTCTGCAAGCAGACTTAGGGGGGAAGACAAAGAGCAAGCACATGGAGAAACAGGATCCAATCTCCAGAGGTTGTTGTTCTGCATTACCTAGGAAATCTTGGGTCAAATCTTCATATATTGTTATTCAGCATAGCACCAGTGAAATTGGTTGTGTTCAGGCAAACCACGTCCCTTCATCTGCAGACATGGAATGGGAAACTCAGAACTCCATTTTACTCTTCTCCTGCCTTAGTCTATGCCTGCCTTTGTTACTGCCTCTATTTCTTCCCTCAGACCAGTCAGATTAAATTTGTAGGTGTTCCCCACCTGGGCTCCACAAGTGTCCCAAAAGTGAAAGCCATCCAATTGATGGGGAAGGTGTCAGCTCTGGGCAAGTAGGTCAGCAAAGGCACAGCTGGACCACAGCCACGCCTGGTGGATGAAATCTGTTTTTCCTTTTATGTCCTGTTACTTGCAGAGGTCAGCTCTTGTCACTGAACCCACATGCCTCAGCCCCTGTGCACCCAGCCTTTGGTGAGTGGTGGTGTCAGCCATATGGCCATCTCCTAAAGGAACATCTCAGTTGCATCATAAAGAAATTAATATTTCAGCAGGCAGTTGTACTTGTGTGCAATTCCAGCTTGCCTTTGTCTGGTTGGATGGGTTACTCTTTACAGTTCCAAATTATTCTTCATGGACAGAGAGTGGGCTTACACAAGTGCTGGCTGAGCAGCAGAAGGGAGGGTGTGTGCATCTCAAGAGGAGAGAGTTTGGGAGTCATCTTTAACAGATGTTGCTGGGACTGACCTTAGGCACTTGTGCTTAGTATAGTGCTAATGTCTATGCTCCCCCAAAGAAAAAATATGGAAGATTTAAAACTCCATTCCTTACTCTGCTTCTCTTGAGATTTTATTACTTACTTATTAACTCTTCCACCACTAGCTCATATAATTTTCAAGAGGAAAGCATCCCCCTTTCCTCTCAGATGGAAGAAATACAAACCTCCTCTAACTTCTGTAGCTCATCTATTGTAAAATGTCCTTTACATTACCCCACACACCACATTCCTGCGTGCTTACTAGAGATACCCCTGACAAAGAGAGTTTTATGAGGCCGCAGTTACTCTCAGCACAAGAGGAGAGGTGACTATGCGAATGGCTCAGTCCTCTCCTTATATTCCTGATCCTCTAGTTGCTTTATGTGGTAGCAGCAGCCTTCTACTAGAATAGACAGTCATTCCAGGACATCTGGACTTTTTAGGTTGCCCTCTGACAATGAAAAGCAAGTGAAAAGCAGGTAATTTCAGCAGATAAAAAGATAGCAGGCCTAATTTGTCAGGCTTCAGTGGCATCAGTTGTCCTATTTTTCTGGTATCAGAAAAAATCATCAGAATAATTCTGTCTTTCTCAAAGCAGGTCTTAGCATGTGGCCTGTATTAGAGGAATACTCTAATGCTTTAGATACTGCCCCTTTTCTTCTGAAATACTTAAATTTCTACTCCAGTTTTCTTAAATTGAATTTGCTTTTAATAATTACTGACCAAGAGAGCTTTTCTGCGGTTTTCAATTGAATATGTACTACTGCAAACTTGCAGTCTACCATTGCCAGAGCTGTAGACACATCTCATTGTGGAGAGGTGACTGAAACTGTATTTAAGCTGTTTTGTGCTGTGTGTGGATATGAGAAACCTGACATGGTGAGGGTCCCCTTGATCCAGTACTCTGTTGTTTCCTACTGCATTCCTTCCCTCTCCTCCCTTTACAGAGCAGAGTTAAATGGGTAATGGGAACAGCAGTGGTGGAGGTGGTTTTGTAAAGCTAGGTCAACACTGTCATTGCAGAAGCACTTCACTATCATCTTCTGTTGCTTGTACAATCCTGTTGTCATGGTGCCAGTACATCTAGGAGTGTAATTTTTCTTATTTCACCTTTGTAATGTGCTAAGGGCCTTTCAATTCCACTCATGAGCCAGCGCAGAAAGCAGACGAGTGATTATCCAAAGCTGTACATGAGATCAGTGGCCAGCAAGAGAGCCCGGTTTTGCAGGAGCAGTGGTGTTGGGAGAGCTGCTGAGCTAGTTGTCATTGTAATCAGATAGATTTTCTGTCAATAATCCGATAAACCCAAACCAACACTTTGGTTTTCCTGATGCTAATACTCCTCTGTATACACGTGACATTTTACATCTGAAAACATTCATGTTTTAGTAGTCCTGCAGGTATTTCTGAGAAGGAGGAACAGAGTGAACAACCCAGCTGAGGCTCCCTTTTCTCTCTCAAGCACATGTGCTCCACGGGACATAGCAGTGGCACTGCCCTTCATGGGTGGCACTCCAGATCAGAACAGGGGGAGATTTTCCAACATGTGATAAGCTATCACCTACTGTCTTAGACTGAAATTTAGGGATTGTCTGCATTCAGTTTTTATTTGCGTTTTGAAAATGGTATGATTTGAATATACCAGAGGTATTTTGGAATGCTTTTTTCTATTCTTTTCCCAGTATAGATGATCTTACAGGCTCCCAAGGACCCAGCACAGTGTTGATAACAGGATTTAGGTATCTGAATCAGATTTACCTTCAGTTTTTCCTGAGCTCCCAGTTCCCTTAGGTTCTAGATTTTGGAGGTCACAGAATAACTTGTGCACTATTTTCCTTCAGAAGCAGTCTGTTTTTTAAATAGGGAATTGGAAAATTTAAGCTCTAGGGTAGGGCAGAGTGGAAAAAAGGTGGTGGCACAATGAGGGCAAGCCCATTGCTGCACTGATGGAAAGGATGGCAGCAGCAGGAGGGTGCCTCGGGCATGGTATATCCCACTGTGATGATAACTTGCCTCACACCCAGGCCACAAGTCTTCCATCAGCTTTTAATATTGGGAGATCTGTTCAAGGGGATATTTCTTGCAAGGCAAGAATGCTCATGGCTTCCATGGAAGGATGAATTGTCCTTTCTTTCCATTCTGGGTAAATGGGGCTAATGTGAAGGCACCACATATCTCTGGTGCTTACAGAGAATTTCCTTTTCTTTAATACTAACAAGAGGAAGGGACAAAAAAACCCCCCAAAAAACACTTGATCATGTTTCATCGTTTCTTTTCTTAGAACTTCTTTTCTTTTTAAACATGGAACCTGAAATCACATTTCCCAATTGCTGTAGTGATGGAAGGAAAGGTCACAGCTTTGCTAGAAATATTCCTTTCATTGCAGATAGAAGAGTAGATGGGCTCACATATCAATAAAAGTGAGGGATGGTAAGTGTGATGTGGGAACAGAATTCAATAAAGTTTTATTGTATCACAAGTGGACTGAAGTGCATTTAAAAACATTAAATGAAGGCGCACAATATCTGCTCTGCTGGACCTTAGAGCCAGTGAATAGACAGATAATTGAATAATGACATTTTTAAGAGAATACAAGCACTAGAAAGCAAACTGATACTTTCATTGCTCTAAGATTGCTGGTAGAAAGGGAAAGAGAGGGGAGAAGATGGGACAAAATTGCAATCTGAAAACAATTTAATGAGACCACTTTTCCCAAGAATACAGTTCTTAATTATTTCTGGAGTGCTGTAAGGCCATTATGTGGCCTCTAGGCTTTCCCTCTGCGTGTTCTCGCCGCCTTCTCCATGGGCTGGGAAGCGGTGTTTGCCTACTGAAAGCAGCGCTGCATTTTGTTAAACAAATCGACTTGCGGCTTCTCTGCTTTTCTTTTGCCCTGGGTTTTTCTGTTTGCTTTGTTTTTGTTTTTTCCCAAGAAAATTTGGTCCCTTGAGGCTCAGCAGGGAAAATGGCAAGTGTTCCCAAGGGATTAAGCCTGACTGTTGGCATTTTGGCTGGTAATGAACAATTCCCTCCTGGAGCCAGGCCTCCTTTGTTTTATTTAGTTAAATATATTATTTGTGTGCATGGGCTGGGAAGAATAAGTAAAACCAAATAAAAACAAATAAAAAAGCCCCCAAACCAAAAACCCAACAGCAGACCTAACTATCCATTATGATTATTTCTGAGCAAAGAATCTTTGTCTCCTGCTGACAATTTGCCTTTCTTCCAATGCATACAATTTCCTGGGCATTGCAATCAAAAAAGCCTCTTTTTTTTTTTT
>VYZT01014072.1:44045-136672 GCA_013400735.1 Pomatostomus ruficeps
AAATCTCTTTTTTTTTTTTTTTTTTTTTTTTTATTTCATGAAATTCTCAGCTGTGCTTGCTAGTTTGTTGGGTTTTTTTAATTCACAGAGGCAGAAATAAAGAATTTACTGCTTCCCTTATCAGTCTTCTTTTACTGTGTGTTTGTGGGGAGAGTGGACCTACACAAGAGCCCATTGGGAAGCACTCTTAGTTAAAATAACCTGATATTATGGGTCTTTGCAAACCACAGGCTGACCTATCTGCATGGTTGTGTGCCTAATATTCAAGAAGAGGAGGAAAGCTAAGAGCTAGGGATATAAAGGTATTATTTGAAAACTTGAAGTAGCCTGATATGAAGGGAAATGAACATTTTTGTAAGGCACAGTGAAATAAATGGCAACATGGTTAATTTTTGAATATAAGATGAGTTTGGCTTAAAATAAGGAAATTAGGTGGTTTCCAGTGTGTCTGTAATGCACACTGGTTTGAAGGTCTGCTGTCAGCAGGAACAGTGTGGATTTTCTTGTGGGTAGAAGTTAGGTAAATGTTAGGCAATCTCCATAGCAGGAAGGCCGTCGCTACCTCTGCATCTCTAATTTGCAGCATGCTTCTATGAAAAGGCAGCTCCTGCTGGCTCCTGTCATCTCAGTCCTTTCCTCTAGGGTGTGGGACACTTCATCAAGTCTTCCGCCCATGCCAGTATGAGCCTTTGTGCAAAAAAGTAATTTTTTCTCTTGCTCTCTTTTGAGTGTTTAGCTGATTACCTCCTGAGCCAGCTCACCACTCCCTGGTCCCAGGCTTAAAGTACAAAAATGTCTCCATGCACTGATGCATTCTGTTTTACTGCATGCATTGATTCTGAAAATCTTCATGAAAAACAGGTTTTGCTCCCGTATGTCTTGGAGATGCACAAGCTGTCTTTATCAGAGAAGTCACCACAGTGCTGTGCTCAACTCTGTTAGATCTGAGATGCTGCAGTGGATGAGAGTTGGAGCGTTACAGCCTGGGCAACCTAGGAACTTCTCAGCTGATCATGGCCTGTTTAATTGCACATTTGTTGATACTTTCATTATATTTTTAAGCTCATAGAGCTGGGAGAAGTTGGACTTTTTTTTCTTTTTTTTTTTTTTTCTTTTTTTTTTTAAGAATATGAAAAGGTTTCTGTGGTAGAGCACCAAGAGGCAAAATTCACATCTCTCTCCCCACCATCACCTCACTCAGAAAATTTGCAGTGTGGAGACCCAGACTTTAAAGAAGTCAAAGAATTTAGTGTAGGTCTGTTATGTGTTTCTCACATAGGCTGTTTTTCTTGATATAGAGCCCTGTCAGTTCTCCTGAGGGCCTCTATAATTGGTTTATTATGGAAGTTGAAGGTGGAAAACTGTGATGCGTAGTGTAAGTTATTTTATGAAGATTATGAATATAAGGGGGTAACTTAATTCCTTGTGTGACTTCTATGCACTATTTATTCCTTTCCAATCTTTACCCACAGCAGCTGAATTTTTAGTGAGAAAGTGTATGGGTTTGGTTTGAGTCTACCCATTTAAACGAGAAGGTGCTTAAAATCTTTCAATCTGTTGCCTGACTGCTGTTGGCCTTTGAGTCTGAATCAAAGGTCATTAAATTGCAGGGAAACTTTCTTTCAGTGTCAGCAAACTCTGGGTCAGGTTCCTGGTAACCTAAGGCTGTTGGAAGTCATTAGCTTTTGTCAAGAAATTAACCTTTGTCACACCCATTTCTAGTAATTTCTGTAGTAAATAACTGATATTGTCTCAGCTAAAATAGAAATTATAACCAATTAGAAAGAAGAATGAAAATATGGGGTGTTCTTCAATAAAGTAATAGGCTGCAGTCCTCCCACCTTGGCAGCTGATGGTTCCACATCTAAATAGAGACAGATCTTTGTAGTGTCTGAAATAGATTTGTGCTACCTTAATAAAGATGCTGACAAAACACAGCAGCCTGACCCCTGCAAACATGCTTTTCTGGGGCACCAGCGGGAAGAAACCACTGGCATTAGGTAATTTGTACCAAGTAGTATTTTTCACCTCCCTCTGACATGACACTTCTAGGTATTTGCCACCAATTTGTTGTCTGAATATGACCCCACACTTTCCCAATTGTCTCTGAACAATTTTGTCATCGTTAAGAGAAATACATGTCTTCCCATCTTTAATAACCTATTGCCTAAATTGTGCTGTTACACCAAGCACCCTCTGGACACATGGATGTGGATTTCATGTGTTTTATAACAGATCTTCATGGAAATAATATTTACATTTCCAGGTTTTATTCCTATTTTCCTTTAATTTCTCTTACAAGAAGTATTGCAAAGGTTTATTTCATTGGTGCAAGCAGCGTAAGGAGATTAAGACCATCCTTGCCAGGTGCTATTATAAATCCACAAAAGAAATGAAATACATTTATTGGGTTTTATTCTGGCCAATAGGGAGAACAGGATATGTGTATCCAGTGGCTAAGTTGAGGATTGAAGTTCATTTCTTCTAGCACATGAGGGAGGAGGAGGGAAGGGGGAAATTTGAGTATATTAAGGCAAATCCCTTTAGTGTGTGAAATACGAAAACGCATCTTTCCAGATCTAAAAATACAACTTTGTTGAGTTTCTTTATATTAAAAGGGCTCCCAGGAAGAGAGCCAAATGCATCTGACTGTATTATTTCTTTTCCCCATTTCCTCCACTTTCCTTCCTAACAATATTTCCAGTCAGCTTTTAACAATATAGGCCTGCATGAAACCGCAGTAGTTGTATGTACCTCAAACTCTGGCAAAGGAGACAAACATAGACTGCATAGTATTTGATTTTTGTTAGCTTCTGTTTCCAAGAGGAGTAAAATGGGAGGAATTGTGGAAGACTAAGGCAAAGGGGCCCTCCCCAGAGCATCCTTTTGAAAAACAAACAAAACACCAAACAAAATCCTGCAACTTATTTCTAGAGGTTTCTTGTCCAAAAATAGTCATGGCATGTCATTTACCTGGGCTGACTGCCAGAAATGTTCTTAAGGGTGTTTTTGAGGTGTGTCTGACTTTTTTTTTCTTTTTTTTTCTTTTTTTTTTTTGGTGGGTGGAGGGGAGGCAGAGTGGAATGATGACCAATTCAGATTAGGAAAGATGTATTCCAGTGGATTTCACATATGAATGTATTGCTGAGGGTCTAAACTAATCTCTTCCTCCAAAGTCCTTTTTCCCTTCATGGGTAACTTAAAAATGTGTAATGTAGTTTTAAAAATGCCTTAATCTCATTTATCTTTAATTTCTCTGTTCCACTCTACAGGCCCACATAAAAAGATTTACAGTGGGTATTTATCCCTTCCAATATCAAAAGCAAATTCCCTTCCAGATCTCAATTTTCGCTGATAATCCTCAGAGATGTATAATTTTAATTTACCTTGCAGATGACGTCTACCTGGTTTCTCTCTCTGCTTTTATGAAGGTATTATTCAGCTGCACCTCATTAACTCTGGTTTGTTTTTTTATTTTTTTCTTCTCTCTCTTGTGTGTGTTGAACGGTGTCTGTGAGTGAAACTATTGTCTTGTCCTTTGCTGGCGTGCACATGCTAGTGCAGCAGGGGCTGGTGCTGGCATGTCACCACATAATCCAGCTGAGTCCTTTCTTTTTATCCCAGGAGAGGCGGCATCGAGGCCTTGTCCTTTTTTTTTTTTTTGCTTTAAAAATTAATAATCTCACATTTTTCCATTTCATCTCTTACAACGGCTTGCAGGACCACACAGATGCACATTCACGCACCTGAAAGCTTCCAAAACTTCAGATGTTCAGATCTGCAAAATAATGGTTCCACTAAACAGAACAGGAACTATTGTGCTCTCGGGGTTTTGAAAATGAGTCTATTATATTTAGGTGTCCTAATGAAAGCTGAGCTTCCCTGGAAATCTGCCTTTAATGTCTGTATAGGAAACACTCTGGCATCATTCCACCTATGTTACTATTTAAAGCAGCAAACTGTGTATTTAAGTGCTATGCTGAATGCAGCCCTAAAAGATGGTTCCATGTTTCTGCAGCAAAACTGAAGGGGTGGCAGGAATGTCAAGTGCCTGGAGCAAATGCAGACTTGAGTTTGAATATTTGACTTTAAGGAGAAGAAAAATCAGGAAACAATGTATAGATGGTGTTGGAGATAATTTTTTATTAGTAAGACATGGCTCAAAACATTGAAATTGTAAGATAAATGGGTTTCATAGTCTAGCGTCATGTGGGAGAGCAGAATGGAGTGGCTAGTGACTCTCTGTGGTATGAAATTACACTGTATCTCTACTGGTGGTCTTTTCCTTATCACAGGCTGAAATTAGTCCTGCTTCGATATAATCGCATTTGTATCCTGCTGCTGCTTTGGGTATTTTTACTCAGGTTTGGCAGTGCCTGAAGCAGGAAAGACTGTTCCAGTCAGTAATCAGCACAGAGCTGAAGGTATGGAGGCACCAGCTTCTAAAAATGCAGCAGGGAGAAAAAAAGATGGTTGTATCTGAGTACTTCACAGGTTTGGCGTGGTGGGAGGGAGCATGTGCAGGGAGCGCCTGCGGCACCCACAGACACACCTGAGCCAGCTGTGATGCAGACCAGGGCACGGGATGCAGAGGCACAAGCTGTAAAGAAGGGATGAATTTCCCATGTGGGTGTTTGTACACGGCACAGTTGTGCCCCTGGTTTCACTGGGGCCTTTCCCACTGGTACCACTGGGACACTCACAGCGAGGCATGTGCCAGAAGGGTCGATGGATGTGAGCCTGCGTGCTTGCATCGTGTGTGTGGCGTATGCACCCAACAGGAGCCTCATCTGGGCGGTCGCTTTGTGTGCTGGGGCTGGGCTCTCGGAGAAGGAACAAACAGGCCTTTGTCCATTTAAAGACTTACTCAGAAGAGTGAGCATGTGCCATGTACATTTCCAATGAAGTCAATAATTAAATATGTTCCAGATGACTCTTGTGGGGGAGGATATTAGTAATTACCATAAAGTGACAAATCTACATTCTGTGGCTAGTACTTTGAAAACAAAAAGTCAGTGTTTCAAATAGAATCCATTAAAAATATGACCTGATTCAATTGTCATGTTTAAGTTAAAATAATGTCTTAAGTTTTGGACCTTTTCCTGATTTTTTTTTTAACAGCACTAATAGAGGTATAGTAGTTGTCTTTCAGCACATGCCTTTGATGAAAGCCCACAGAAACACTTTGGAGTTTTCTTGTTGAGCTGGAGGGAATTTGGATGCACAGAGTGAAACTGGACAGTATTTAAATCAGTGCAGCCTTGCTTATTAAACAGCATGAGTCTGAGCCTTCACATTTGGGACAAATTGTTGATGCAGTGATGATAATATGGAGAGATTTCCAGTGAAAAGGAAAAGTATTTCTTTATCAGAGGACTGGTCTGTTCTGCCATCTCTTCTCAGAAACAAAATTAAATGGCTAACAGAGTCTCAAATTAGTTCTAGAGTACACAAAAACAGTCATTCACATTTTCCTTGATTAAAAGGAAGGTCACAGAGTTGTGGTTTGGGTATGCAGGAAGAAGACAGGAAAGGCCAAATCTCAATTAGAGTTGAAACTGGCCAATGTTGTGGCAGATAACACAAAGAGCTTTTTTAAAGGTACATTAGTAGCAGGAGGAGGTCTAAAGAAAACACTGGGAGTGATACTTGTTGAAGGTTATCACCCCACGATGAAGGAAAAGTGGAGGCATTCAATGTTATTTGTTTCTTTTTTCCTAAGTCTTTAATAATCCTGATAGACCTTGGGCTGCCTGGTCCTTTCAGCTGAAGCACCATAAGTGTGTGGGAGCAGTGACTTCCCCTTTGTGAAATTGTAAGGGACCAGCTGCATCAGCTGAATGTTGACAAGTCCACGGTCCCTGGTGGGATTCATCCCAGAGTACTGATGGAACTAGCAGATGTTATGGCAAGGCCCCTCTTGATTATTTACCAAATATATTGGGAGTCTGGGGAGGTCTCTGCTGACTTGAAGGTAGCAAATGTTATTCCAATTTATAAGGACTGTTAGTCTAACCTCAGTTCTTGGGAAATTATGAAGATCATAGTGGGTACTATTGACAGGCATTTAAAGAATAGTCCAATTGTCAGGCACAGTCAGCCTGGGTTAACAAAGGCAAATTCCTGTTTAAATAATTTGGTATCCTATGATGAGGTCATTGGCCTAGTGGATCAAAGATTTGGATACAGGATGTGAATGCACTATTAGCAAGTTTGCTGATGATCATAAACCAGGAGTTGTTGTTAACTCTCTTGAGGGATGACAGACATTGCAGAGGGAACACAGATTCGAGCATCAGGCAATGATTAATGGGACAAAATTTAACAAGAACAACTGCTGGATTCTTTACCTGGTGTGGGGGAGTGGCCGCTCTGCAGAATGGGATATGAGGATGATGGTTGACAACAGCTCAGTGTGAGCCAGCAGAGAGTGTCCCAGCAGCCCAGAGGACAAACCCCATCCTTGGGTACTTCAAACACAGCATAACCAGCCCAACAGAAAGGTGATTATCCCTCTGTGCTAAGCATCGGTGCAGTCTCCACCTTGAGTCCTGTGTGCAGTTCTGGACCCCACTATTTGAAAAGAATATTAAGGTGCTCTAATGTGTCCAAAGGAGGGCAACAAAGCCAGTGAAGGGGATGGAAGACATGTCCTGTGAGGAGCAGCTGAGAACTTTGGAAAAAAGAGTTCAAGGGACACCCTCATTAATCTCTATGTATTCCTGAAGAGAGGATGTGTTAGAAGGAGGTTCTGAGCTCTGCTCCCTGGGATCCAGTGACAGGACACACTGGCATGGTTCAAACTGCTTAGTCTTGACACTAGGATGCATTTCTTCACCGAGAAGGTCCAGCACTGGAGGAGGCTTCCTGGAGGAGTATTTGATACCCCGAGCCTGTCAATCTGAAAGAAATATTTGGACAATGCCCTTATTATTATGCTTTTGTTTTTGGTCAGGCCTGAAGTGGTTGAGCAGTTGGACTAGACAGTGATACCAACTGAAAATAAACCATTTTTGCCACGGGAAGATGCTGATGCTTCCCAATGAAATGATAAATGGAGTTTCCAGAGCTCCATATATGTGCCCGGAGACAGTCAGCCATTGTTGGTGTAATGTGTGGTAAGAAAGCTCAAACAAATTGCTTTGCAACACTTCTTCATCTGAACATCTAAACTCATGTTGAAATGGGGTTTTGCAGTCAAACACAGCCCAAATCTTATCAATTATGAATGGCTGCAACAGATGGTATATATTATTGTTTTTAAGAATAAGTGATACGTTTCAAACAAGAAACACATGTTGCTCAGCAGCTTTAGCTGCCACTTCTGAGATGGGAACCAAATCCCTGACCTCGTCTTCCCCTCCACTTGTTGGATAACATCCTATTTTAATAACCAAAAAATGAAGACCATGAAATATTGCACAATGGAAAACTGTGAGCAAACATCAATTCCGGTGTAAGGGGATCCTGCTCTTTCTCAGCTTGCTGGGAGCTGCACCTGTCTGGGCAAGGGCGCAATCTGTGTTTGCAGCAGAGCTATCGATCAGCCTTTCCCAAGGGTCCTTGGGACAGGGAATTTCTGCAAAACTTCTTACTTGAAGTTTCAAGAAGTTTGTGCAGTGTTGCTGCAAGGAACTGGCTGTAACCTGAGATCAAGGTATATCATGATGATGTTGATGAGTGCTTTGTCAGATACCTGGCTTTGCAGAAAATACTGTGTATGCCTTCTGTTTTCCTTTCAATCCCCATCTGTTGCATTGCTTTCTTTTAAAAATGGAATAATTGCTGTAAATACAGCAGGTGAAAAGTTTTTGTGGCTAAAAGCCTGGCTCTTGAAGAGCAATCCTGAACTGTAGCAGTTCTCAGAAACTGGACCAAAAGTCTTGGAGATTATATTCCTTTAAGCTTGCACTTATTTTTGCTATAGATATAAAATTCTATATACGTGCCTTATCTGGAAACAAATAAACTGTGTAAGCATCTGCAGGATTGGTGCCTAATTTGGTGGAGAAAAGTCCATTTAAAAATCTTCATTGCTCTTACAAAATTTGCTACAAAAACGTTTGCTGTTTATGATGCAGACTATGTCTAGATGCATTGCCAGAACAAATGAGCCAAAGGTATTTTGTGATAGTAGCCATTCAAAAATAGAATCACAATAATTTGTTTATTTTCTGATTTATAAAATTGCTACAGCATCTTGGCTGAAACTGCAGGTAGAAAGCGTGTATCTTCTTCCTCTGGTGTTTAAAAATTCTCACTTAGCATTCATAACACAGCAAAATACTCATTTCTGTGTCTTTAAAACAAATCATATTAGTTATTCCCCTGCTGAATTTAGTGCTTATTCAAATGTGCTCTCTGCTCTCCTTGAAAAGGAATTTTGGCTCAATTTCTTTAGTGCAAAGCCCTTCCTTAGTGCCTTGATAACACCGTGTTATCTTATTCTGTAATACTTCACCATACAAAGCAATCTGAAACTCAAGGAAGCATGCCAAGAGACACTGGGCAAAAAGCCCTTATGTAAAGTTTGAACTTCTTTTCCTTAACAGTACAGCATTTGCACAACCCTCTCTTCAGGCAAAGAAAATAAATAAATCAAAACAAAGCTCCAAAGTTAACCAAGAAGTTTTTTAAGCAGTACTCTTGATATTTATTTTCATGGGAAGAAATCTACTTTATGTCACTTTTATCAGACTAAACTAGAGGAATTCTGCAGTGCTCTTTGCTGACAGTGGGACAAACTTCTTGTATTGCACCCAGATCTGTATGTAAGAAGTTTCTGATGTAAAAGCTTTTTTTTTTTTTTTTTTTTTTAAGGTGGAATTTGATGCTTTATGGGTTCTGTGTGGGAGTGTGGTGACAGTTATGCAATGCCGAAGAATTTTTTTTTTTGCTCTAGAGCTCAGGATAAGAAAAGTTAGACTTAGGTACTGATGGCCACTTTGGCAAGAGTTGCACCTTGTGCTCCTTGAAGATGCACAAGAGATGCACCCTTCTCCTTCTTCACTCCAGCTTGTGATCCTTTTGGCCCAGCACTGAGTTACTGAATTTAATGTGACATTGGCTCTTGTCGCCATGCGGTTTGTGGGCTGCATAAATCTGAGCAGGATGACAGCCTCATTGGAACTCAGGATGTGTGGGAAGGAGCCCCAGGTACTCAAGGTTTGCAGTCTTTCTCAGGATATCACAGTCCATGGAAATTAGGTGTATGGATACCATTAAGTAGTGTCAAGATGAGAGCTATCTCCTAGAGAGATTATTTATCACTTTCTTTTCCCTCTGCCTGAATTCAGGGAGGTTTTATTGAAAATTCACCTTTCATCTCCCCTTTTATTCTTTCCACTTCATTTCTCGCGTTCCCGCTTATGCTATCATAAATATACCTGCGCAGCTGTGACTGTGGCTTTACAAGCTTCAGCCTCTTAAACTCAAATGCTGTTCTTTGCAGTCGACCTCCCTTTTCAGGAGCAGAGGCTCTCCTGGAGAGAAGATATTGTCTTGTAGAGCATTGGATTTGCTATTAATCAGTCAACTTGAACTTCTATTTTTTTTTTTTTTATTTTTATTTTATACCTTTTTATCATCATGCCAGTTGAGAGTCCCAAAACCTGATCCCTCTCAGGAATGCACAATTAGCCTAACTTAGGGCTCACATGGCTTTTGTGGTTCCAATGGTGTGTTTGTCTTTGGTCAATCAATAGGGTCAAGAGGCGAGAGTTTGTCTGGTTTATATCAGTGTTTGCCTGAAGTCAAATAGGTAGCCAATTAAATTTTCCAATATTGAATGAGAAGAGAGTGGTCGTGTCAACTCTTCTACAAATGCATGTTAAAGTACATGATGCAAAAGTGACTAAAGATGATTCAGAGCAATAATCTGACCCAGTTATGTGTTTATTGCATTTAGAAGACAACTGGGGGCTTGATTTCATTGCCAGCTGTGTGGTAGTTAATGATCAGTAAGAAAGCATCAAACTGAGAACAACTTCTGTTTCTAAATACAGCCCGCCGTGCTGAATTTCAGACATTCCCAGAATGAATTGTGTGTGTGTGTGTGTAATGGATCTAAAAATATGGAGAAATATGCTTTTACTGGAGACCAACAGTATATATTCTCCGTAAAACTCTTGACTAACAAAGAAAAATCATATGCAGAAATGATGGCCTTGCTTCTAAATGCACATAATTGCTCTGACCTAAAGCTATACGACTTCTGATTAATGCTGGCCATAAATGATTGTCCTAACACAATTTTGAAACCTGTGTAATTAGCAGTAGAAGACAAAATTGTTACTTCCTCTTCAGGCTGACATTTTTACTGCAACCATTAGTTTTAAAAACATCAGGCAAGCTCTCTGCCTGAGTGGTCTGTCCAGTATCATTGTTTAAAAAATTCATTTCTGGAAACAATTGCATATATGATAAACATCAGTTTGAAAATTCAATTTACTGCATAAAGAATTTGAGGACATAGTTTTTCATAAAACAAAATAAGTCAATTAGAGCCTTCTTTTCACAGCCTGCAGGTTTTCTTTCAAGCAAAATAGCAGCGATTGGGTTTGGTCTATAAAAGTGTAGGCATTAAAGCTCCAAAGACAATGTGCTACAATAATGTTGAATTGAAGGTGCCTAAGAGAAATGAATGTTACAAGGCTTTTTCCTTTGATTTTAGGTTTTATTATGTATATGGCTTGTTAGTTCTGTTTAAAGAAATGAAAAATGCAAATATCTCTTGCTCTAAAAAACACTTTATTTGAAAAAAAAGGCCATAAATTCTTTCATGCATTAATTAAAATGTAGCAGCAGCCTGATGTCTCTCTCCACCCAGTGCTGCAGTGCAGACGGTTCTGTGGTGATAGTGGCAGCTCTAAAGAAGCCTGGCAGACTGGGTAATGCTCTGGACATCACACAGAGAAACCTCTGCCTTCACTCACTTGTGTTTCTAGTTGAGAAAGAATCCATTATGTGGGCCTGAATTTTGGACCAGTAGATGCTCCCCTTGGGTCATTTGAGCAGGTTTTTGAAGTGGGGATGGAGCAGAAAACAGAATTTCAGCACTGCTTTAAACAAAATTTGGTTTAGTTTCTCAGGGAGTTGCCCAACCAGACTGTTCAGAACAAAGTTTTGTTAGCAGCCCAGTACCTAATGGCAGATTTTCTCCAGCATCATGGTCTGCCTAATTGATCTGGACTTAAAAATTGACACCAAGGAATTGCTGGAAATATCCGTACTCTGTTGTGTGTCCTTTTAGTGAGCAATTGATCTAAAAGCTCAGAATGTTTGGGGCTGAGCTCACAGAAGGAGTTAAGGGCTTTTAGAAACCCAGTCATGTCTCTGTAAGGCTTAGTCTGCAGGACTTGATTAATTCAGCCATGTTTGATGCTTATCCTGCTCGAGGTGCTTTGCAGTGGACATTGCCTGCTGCCTGCACTATTCCTGGCTGCTCAGGCAACTGCGTAATTGCAAAAAGATGAGTGAGAAAAATAGCAAGCTTGGCATGTCAGCCTTGCAGGAGAACTAACAGACTAAAAAAAAAATTCTTCTGTTTAGGGTTCAGTTGTAATTATTTAGAATTTTTGAACACACTTTCTCTTTTTATCCAGAAGAGCTAATCCTTGATCCTAATCCTCCCTGCTAAGAATGGATTGATACTGATGAGGAATACTTACAGTGATATTGTGACTTGCCATGTAGCATTTTAGGGAAAGGCAAGCTCTCCATGATTCTGCAGGTCATATGGACCATCTCCCTATAGATGTTCCATCCTTTGGTTGGGAGTGTTGCAGTACAAGGTGTAGGGAGGGGAGGGCTAGACGTGCAGGGTTGTTCATCAGTCTGGTTTTCCTCTTGCTGATGACCTGACTCCCTTGTGTTGGATTTTGGAAGGAGACAGAGTCTTGGCTTTACAGTATGATGTTGGTGCTCCAGACTGCATTTCTGTTCCCTCAGATATGAGATCTCACTCTACATTCCTCTGTCTGCTGCATATTACTTTTAGAAAAACTAATAAATACACTCCATATTCTTCCTATTTAGATTAGTTTGGTCATAATATATCTCTTTACTCTTCTCTTCCCCCTGCTGTCTTTAAAATGTCCAGTACAGGACTTTGTCTGACATGAACTAATTTTTGGTTTACATCTTTCCCATCTCCAATTCTAATCTTGGACCAGTTAAAAACTCTTTGCTCCTTCTTTATTTGCTCTAAAACTGCAGGGCAATAGCCTACGATGGTGCTATAGATGATTTTAATTTTGGCTCATAGTTCCTGAGTGTGTGTTGTACTAGGAGATACTTTTTACTCTTAAGAAAGCTTCATTTGTACACGTGTTTACTTAAATTCACATGTGGAAAATGAAAAGCCTTGTTTTTAAAGAGTTTGCGAGCACTATATATAGATAGATAAGATTTTTTTTTCTTTCTATTTTCCTTTAAAATGCGCACTGAAAAATGCTGAATAGTGATCCTCGCAATTTCTTTGTGGATACTGTTCTGTACAAGAGACCTCATGTGTAACAGTGTTGAAAATCTAATCAGGAATGCTTCATGGAGCTGCAAAATCATTGCTGGATAAAGCATTTTAACAGGGAAGTAAAGCTGTAATTTCCAGAGGTCATGATTGCAAACGCTGTGTTGACCAGGTGTGACCTGGATGAATTCTGGTGGTCCAGGAGGAAGCCCAGCTATGCCCCAACCTGATGGCCTCTCTTTTCCATCCCAGTTTTCCTTCTGTGAAACATAGCTTTTATGTGGCTAAAGGTTGGAAAACAAAGCAGAAATTGCGATTAGTCAACAAGCTCAGCATTCTCCACACTCAGGTCCCAGGCGTGATGATGTTGTGCGCAGCAGTGCCATTTTCCACTCTCGACTTTGTGAGCAGGAGCTTTCCCTGACCTGCTTTGTAAAGCCTGTGTGGCATACAAAGCCCAAAGTCCCCTTTAGATTTATTAACAAAGAAAGCAACAAAACCTGATGTGCTGAGCCACTCCTGGGGCTCCTCCCCAAGGACAGCACTGCTAAGAGCTGGAGTCCTCTCTGCACACCAAGTACAAGCAGGGGAGGCAAGATGTGCTTTGCAGAGCTGCTTAACCCTTTCCTGGAAAGAACTGCATCTCTCTGTCTCTTGGGAAAAGGCGGGGGTGGCGAGGAGGATGGGGAGATGGTTTGGTGTTTATTTTTTATCTCAGTCCCCACAGCATGCTTGCACTACATTACTTTTGTATAATCTAATGGGTAGATTCCTGCTGTTTTAAGAAGGAAAATTCAGAGTCAAAGGTCTTGTGACTCTGAAGCCATTGTGTGCGTGTCACATGCCTCACTGCATTAGGCTACCCTTGCAGTCATGGTCAGGGAGAGCTGAGAACATAACAAAGGGTCTAACTGGCTGTGCCCCACTAGTGCCTGTCTATCTTGGCATTTAATTTCCTTAAGCACCTAAACATCTCATTTTGCTGTTCCCTGCTATGAATGCCACCCTGTTGTGGTCTCTCAGTGATCCTGAACTCCACCTCTTGCTGTTGTGTTTTCCACTTTCTTGTGGTTCTGGTCTGTGTGTTTTTAAAGGTGGCATCTTTGAGATCCTTGGCCTCTGCTGGCATTGCTAGGAAAGGAAACAGTAAGGTCTTTATTCAGAGCCACTGCAAACTGATGCAGCTCTGGTGGTGGATATGAGGCATGTATCTTTTCCCAGTATGGCATCTGCCAGTCTAGTGTAGCTCTACAGCAAGTGTGTAAACACAAAGCTGCTTCCAGTTTGGTTTTATCTTGCAACTTAAGAGCCTTCTGCTATGCAGACATTAGGAATGGGGGAGAAAGATCATCAGTGAGAACACCAAATGCCCTGGTGCTCTCTTGTTAGAGACCTGTTTCCCTGTGTTCAGTGCCTATTGTGCAGCACCCATGTTCCCATCCCCAGCTGCCTCAGACCTCACTGACAGTGGTTCACTAGTGGTAACAATGCTGGTGGAGATGAAGCTGTCATCTCTTTAGCCATCCCTGCTCATGGGATGGGCACCGCCAGCAGGTTCACACAAAGACAGCTGCCCTGACCACAGGGTGCTGGTGTGAGCTGCTTCTGAGCCTTTGCTAGCGTCGTGGGGGGTTGAAGTGACCAGAAGGCAGTGGGCACTTAAGCCATGGTCTGTGCTCTAGACATTCCTCTTGGGACCTGACTTGTGTAAAAGAGGAGCAGCTGTGTTGTGCATCAGCTTTAAAAAGATGGCTTTCCAAAGTGCAGCTTATTCTGGGAGTTTAACCTCGTAAAGACTGAGGCCAGGCACAGCTCTCAGAGGAAGAGAAAAACAGCTTTTGATGTTGCTTCCTCTGAGGGAGACAGGGAAGCATTTCTTACAGACTTTCCTCCCTCCTGCTGCTTGATGAATTCAGCTGTAGAGTCGGATCCATGGGGAGGCTGTCACCAGGAAGGGCTTGGCCAGTGTGCAAGCCAACACCTGAAAACAATGCTGTAAAGTCACAAACCTTCTCAGGTCCTTAGAGCGAACTCCCCATGACCAGACATTCTCCAGCAGACTATGCTAATGGCAGACAGGCACCCAGACAGGCAGCACGACTGAGAAGGTAGCTCAGAGTTCATTGAAAAGACATCACTGATCAAAGCCTGCATCCTTTCTCCTGTGCAAATGTGGTCCACAGGAGTTCACAACACCAAACCTGTGGGACTAGAGGAAAAGAAAAATTCTCTCTTAAACCTGCTTACTGTCTGTCTGAAGGGAGGCCACCATGCTGTGTTCTGCCAGCCATCCTGAAAAAAACCTGGGCAAAGTGACCTTGCCAGGCTGCACAGCACACTGGAAGGATGCTGACAGCTGCATTTGCAGTGATCATCCCTTGAGGAAAGCATCTGTGCTCGCTCCTTATGCTTGCAGGTTTTCATACTTGATTTTGGACTATGGTTAAAGCACAGGAAGCCAGTTTTGGTGACATTTCCCAGCTCTGCCACAGGTTCCTTGGACAAAGCAGGTAGTACTTTCCTGCCACTGTTCCCAAAGGGAAATATTAATCAATCTTTAATTAACCCTGACTATGTTGTTTGTTTAGCTTGCAAGCTGTTGGGAGAACAGTCTTTTCTCACTTAGTAGTGAACTGCTGCCTATTTCTGCTCTGGCCCTAGGATATTGCTATGGGATAAGTACCATCAAAAATAATAGGACATTTCCTCATCTTGTATTTTTGGCATCATGGCAGTCACACCGATAGTGAAAATAATATCATTGTCTTGTTAATCCACAATTTTGACTAAATTTTGAATCCCAGCTCATAAAACAGGAGTGTTCAGATAAGCAGTTTGGCAAAATCTGTGTTGCTTATGTTTAAAATAGAATTAAAAAGAACAAAACACAAGGTACATCCATGAAAAAGCCAGCTTTCTTCATGGCAAACCCCAGTGTTTTAGGAATTTTTTACATTACATATAGTCTTTGCGTTAGTTTTCTAACTTTAGGCAAGTATGAACAAAACACTTTATTTCTCAAGGCCTTTGCTTAAGGGAATCAGCATGACAAGTTGAGAATATGTATGGAGTTTTTAAATTAGCAGGTTTTTTCCTGTGAATTTAAGCAATGAAGAGATTGTTTCATGCTTTTCTTTAGGAAAATGAGGCCTGTTCCTTTTGGCTGTTATTGTCTTTCTATATTTGGTTGTGATGCAGTCAGAGATGACCAGAATTGTAAGCAGTGAGATAAGTTTTCTGAGACAAAATTACAGTTCTGATCCAAATGGGCATGTGGCTTTAGATGGAAATCATGGATAATTTTAAAACACCAATTTTGGTAGTGTTTTATGGTGTTTTGGTTTTTTTTTATTTTAACTTACACTTAGTTTTCCTACCACCACCCCTGCCCTCCCCCCCAAAACATAGAGAGAATAGAAAGGTATTTTAATGTGCTCTTGCTGTTCATACTGTGGATGTTTTCTTCTGGCTCCACTTGTGCTTCAGGAAGAAATGAGACATGTTTAGCAAGTGGAGGTTTATCGTGGGACATCCAGGTCTCTGAAGAGCTCTGATGTACCAGAGTTGTCATCTTAGTTTTTCATTGAACATATTTCTCCTGTCCTTGTGTTCACGCACAGCTGTGCATATGTCAAACACAGTTTCATTTTGCTTTATTCACTACAAATTGTGCCATGAGCACCTGGTCCAGTTTTCCTCTGGCTTTGTTGCATGACTTGGAGCAAACTGCAAAAATCCTTGGTTTTACCTGCCTTGTCGTCCTGAAAACTGGAGCAATAATATTCCTAGAGAGTTTGTGAACTAAGAATTGCTGTAAGCTAATGGAGAGTTAATTAAATTCCTGGCCAGGTGTCCCAGGCCACTGCTCCTTGCTCTGTCAGAGTTTCGAGGTGTTGGCTTCCTTTCCTGTAAAATGGCAATACTACTTGCTTGAGTGTGGTTTGGAGGAAGGAGCCGTGTAACACCTACTCTTTGCATTGAACAGGGAGTTCAGAAGCCATCAGTCAAAGGTGCATTTTTCAAACTAGCAGGTCCACTAAAAGCTCTGAGTGCCAGCAAAGCTGGCTGCTTCCAGCTTGCATTTCTTGCCTGTTGGCCACAACAAGACCAACTCCATAGCTTTGCCCAGAAGGTTCCCCATTGCTTGAAAACACACACAGCACCAGAGCTGTCCCATCCATGTTTGTTCCTTTCTCTGAGTGTGGCACCAGAAGAAACAGCACCAGCAGCCAAGAGCCCCCAGCACCCCCTTTAGCTTTCAGAGAGGGGCAGTCTCTCAGACAAAACAATACGTACATTTCCATCCTCCCTCTGTGTCTCGAGTCACACACACAATCGGCTGTTTTCAAGAACATTGGTGTTGAACAAACATATGGACCACAATTTTTGTGAAACTTCTGTTTGAGTCCCTGCTTCTTTAAATCAGAGCCCTTTTTAAAAAAATGGGTTGGTTTTCCGCTAATTTATACTAACACCTGTGGAGCTAAAGATGAGGTCTTCCGCCTCAGTCATCCCAGGTAGAGCTGTCATGGGGACTTCCTTTTTATTTCTTCTATTTTGTGCATTAGCTCAAGGAGAACACAGTGATGTACTGAAAGTTGTTTACATTTTTATGGGAGCATGCATTTATGAAAGATTCCACGCAAGCTCCTGACAATGGGGTAAGCTACCCAGAACTCCTCACCAACAGCACTGCTCTTGCCCTCAGGTTGTGAGGGAGATGCACAACATCTCAGCCTTTCACAAGCTTGCTGAGGCCAAACAGTTGATTAAACCTTTGTTGGGTTGTACCTGAGTATGATCTGAATTTATAATGTGCTGTCACTGCCAGGAACATGTGTTGTTTCCATGCTGGTGTCCTCCCTCTGGGAGGTGAGCATGGAAAAAGCAGAGCAGGTTAGCAGTGAACTGTGGTGGCTGATGGTTGAGATGGGTGTTGATAGATGCTCTGTAGGTTGTGTTTCTTTAGTGGTCTTAATGGTGATGCTCCTTAAGTTGCTTGACTTGAAATTTTAGCCTCTTCTCACCAGCCTTTCTTATAGAATGTATATTTGGTCCAACTCTTCTCAAAAGCCCTTCCCTGTCACCCCCAAGGATATTTAGTAATTTGGTGGGAAGCTGAATCTCCTCTCCCAGGAGATGCTGTAAGCTGTGCTTGTGCTGCTCATGGGTTCAGGCCATGGCACAATCCCATCAGATCTGTTAGATGAGGCCTCCTGAATGCAGAAGAGAACAGGACGCAGTGAAAGGAAAGGGCCAAGTCCTCTGTGTCACCATATCAGCGTGGCCCCATTGCCAGAAGCCCCTCTGGGAACTTCTGGCAATGTGATAATTTGATTTTTGAGGGTTTGCATCATCTAAATTATCCAAAAGAGATTTGGAGAGAAAGGGCATTTTTATGTGAAACAGGCATAGCCTTGGCATCTGGCTCTGTCCCCCAGATCTCTTTAAGGGACCCTTTCAACACTATTTCCTATTTTCAGATTACTAAAAGCTGGACTGAAAACTGAATCTCGCCCTTAATTCTTTTTCCATTTTCAATCCAGCAAGATAAGTAAGTGAGTAAGTGTTGTTTTACATAAAAACTAAGCATTAGTGAAGTAGACAGACTTATTGAATTATCTCATACCCAAATGAGTGTGTTTCATTGTCACTTTTTCTTTTCTTTTAGCAAGAATTTTTTGCTTTTTTTTAAAATCTATTGATGCCATGGGGAAATAGCTGCATTGACTATGAAATAAAGAGAGGGCACCACATACTGACCGCTCCAATAATGTGCCCAGTAAATAATGTGCAAGAGCCTCAAGGATCCTAATTTTTGAATATATAATATATTAGAAGTTAAGCTGTTGCAAAAGCACACAAAAGACTTCCCTCAACCTTCATAAATTCTTATGCTTTAAATTAGAAATAAAGTAGTCTCTTTTTTGTGAAATGATAAGTCTTAGCTGTGCCTAATATTCAGTTCATTGCAAATGGTACAAAATTCCTACATATTCACTGCATATATTTTATTGCTGTAATTTGTGGTTCTCCCAAGCAGAATAATATTTTTACTTCACTGAATGTACCTGTGCAAGTTAAAGGTCTCAGACGTATTCCTTTAAAGTGACAGTTCATTCCAGCTACGTTCCTGCTTTATATCAGTACTTATTCATTAAAAATAAGCATAAAATACAATGTCATCCTTCTTAGTCCCAGATTCAAGCAGTGGGGAGCCAAATCCTGAAACCCATAAAGGGCTCTCTGTTCACACTCGGGCTCAGAGCACACATTAGTTGCAAGCTACCCCCTTAATGAGTTTACCTGCGTGCTTCCTGAGGTAAATATCCCCAGCCCAGCCTGTCCCTAGTCCCCGTGGGCAGCAGCCCCAGCTGGTGGCAGGCTGGCTTGTCACAGCCTTCCCCAGAGCACTGCAGGGACTCCCAGCATCGGTCAGCTCCCCAGATACCTGGGGGTTTTCTGTGCTGTTGGGTAGGCAGGGATTACCGAGTGCTTGGGAAACAGGTGAGGAGAATGCTCGTGTGTGGCACAGAGGGATTTGCTCAGCGGGATGTCGAGAGGACACCCCGACATTCAGTGTCACCTTCTGCTCTGCACCCCTCAAGGAGGTGGCTGTGCCTGTCTGCCTGGCACTGCAAAGACGTGCGCACACAATCCTTCACATCCCCCAGCACATCTGGAGCATGAGCTGGGGAAAAGGCATGGGAGCCTTTCACAATTCATCAGTGCATGATCTCCTCTGAAACATCTGCCTCTCAGCTGAGGTTTTGTTGACTCTGAGTACCAAGGGCTGAAGTGAAAGAGAAGATGGAATGAAGGCTCCCAAGCAGTTTTCTGCAATACTTGCTTTAGCAATCTGTAGATGGGATGTGTCAGAATCATTTCTTTTGGACTGTTTTAGGAATGTGCCTCGAAGTGCGAGCTGTGCCAGTTTCTTTGCATTGCACATGTGAACGTATGTGCGTGTGACACACGCTTGGGTTAATTATTTAAATCTTAAAATGTTGGAAGTCACTCCTCTCCATATGTGCACATATGTGCACACACACACATACAGCACACTTGTGTTAATTACTTAAGCCTAAAAATGCTAGAAGGCACGCCTTGGTTCTTCTTTTTTCATCTTCTCTTTTTAAATAGCAGATGTTGTTAAAATTTACACCAGATTGTAAAATCTGTTCCAAAGGACCAGTCTGAAGTCTTAACATCTCCTTCCCCTGCTCTTCACTTGCTCTCCAAAAGGGTTGCTGTAAAATCCCACCTCTCCAGTTACTTCATAGGTATTTTGCCAATTCAGAGAGGAGAAAACAAACGTGTCCCTTTGTTTGTCTTTGTGGAAATCCTTCTCTGATTTCGATGGGCATTTCACTACAGCATCCAGTTGGAGACACTTAAGAATAAGTACTATTGACAGAGGCAATTGATACAAAATCCTTCCTGACCATTCTCTCAATAGCTAAAAAGAAGCGGTGTTTTACCTACCAAAGCGTTATTAAAGGAAACTCAGCCATAGCAGCTGCTGTCAGCAATATGCCTTGCAATCAAATGAGAAATATGGTAGATACTCCAAGACATGAGAGAACTGCCAAAGCTTATTGCAGAGCAAAGAGCTTTTCAATAAATGTTTTCTCTGAAGAGCATCAGATTTCACTCACTTCTCACAGCTCAGACATGCCTTGGCAATCATGATTAGCCTCATTTGGGCCTGTGGAATCTATTATTTTATAGCTAGTCTCATAGCTGGCAGGATGACAAACAGTTTATTCCTCTTTGGAGAGAGATCGGACTGAAAGACATGGAGTTTAATTCAGTGCTCCCCCACCTAAGATATTTTTCCCTTCCCACCTATTGCTTAAGGCAAGACATCTCCTGTTTGCTTCGATGGCTCTGTCAGGCTTTTGACATCCCGGATTTATCTCTTGCCTGGATGAGGATAAATCTTTAAGAAACTTCAGGATTTCTTTTATTTTAAAGTCAGGTAAGGAGGCAAGAAATATATATTAAAAATTGCAAATAATAATTATTTCTAGTTAGTTAAATTTGCCTAGATGCCATGTGATCTTTCTGAGCATTTGAAATCCCAAAAGGATGAACAAGTGGGGTGGTTTTCCAGGTTTATTTACCTGACCCAGTTACAATGGCTGAATGAGCAAAGGGAGTAAGACCTAGACTCAGACTTGCTTACAAGAGCTCTCTGGGGTTAGATTTTACCAGACAAGGTTATTTATTTCCCAAACAACTGTTTTGTTGTGGGTCTTTAACCATTCTGTCAGTTTATCTCTCCACACCTTGTCTCTGAGTACTCCTGGGCTGAACTGGCAGCACTGGGAATTGGGTGTATGTTCCTGCCCTGGAAAACCATACTCAGCAGCCCTGGAGGATCAAACCCTGCTGCTAGCACCTCTTGATCCACCTCTATGTGCACAGAAACCTTTCTTGATGGAGGGGAGCAGCATCTTGGTACTCAGTTTGCCCCCAGACCTTTTTCAGAGGGGCACTATTAAATAAATGTGCTGGGAAAAAGCTCATCTATCCTCTTTTTTTTCCCCCTTGTTTAGGCTTGAAGCCATAAGTAATGCACAGTAATGCCTCTCTCCCATTTTATAAGAGCTTACAGCCTGGATGAGGTTTAATTCATGTCTCTATTGGGGGGACTGGATCTCCACATCTCATTTCTCCTTAGCTGCGGGGTTGTGTTACAAAAGGCTGGTGGGTGCTCAGTGTCAGGCTCTTCATTGGCAGCAGGAACCAGCCACAGGGCGAGTGCTGCAGAGGGTCAGGCCTGCAGTGCTTACCTTCCCTTCTGGAGCTTTCTTTCACTTTTTTAATTTTTTTTTTTTCTGTTATGGGAGAATGATGTCCAGGTGGCTGATTCTGCTGTAATTTAATGGCAGCTCACTCATCTGCTGTTGTGCTGGAAACAATACGAGGCCAAGTGCCAGGGAAAGTTTGGCTGAATGACCTGTAGCCTTAATTGGATTTCACACAGTACATGTACAGTCCTTTTTTTTTTTTTTCAACTCTTGTGCTCACTCATCTTGCTGCTTCTTTTTTAATTGGCAAATTTAGAAGCAAAATTCTGGTGCATAACAAGTTGAGAGCAACTTTCTGCTTGTGAGGGTAGTGAGTGGTGGCCAGTGCTCTGACAAACGTATCTACTAGCATAAACAACCTTTTTGTTTCCCAAGTTCAGGGATGAGTTTTCAGGTCACTTTATCTTTGAAATGGTGCTCTAAACATAAAATCTTATCTACAAAAGAGATTTATACGCATTAAAAATCAGATATTCCTTCTGAAGATGAACTTTGAATATAACAATTCCTGCTGCTTCTTTTCTTTCCAGTGCAGTATATTTCAGGACTCATTATATCTTAAGTGAATTATCTTTACTTGAGAAAAAAATATTTATCTCTTGGAATAATACATTTAGAAGTGCAGCACAATCACATTCAGTATCTGCTGAAGCTGATTAAGTGTCTGCTTCTTCAGAGAAGCCAGTCACTGTGACTGCCACCTGGAATAATAATGAGAGGAGAGAGGCAAAGAAAGAATAGAAATTATTCACAGAATTTCAGGAAGTCCAAATGTTTGCAAAATCGTTGAGAACCGGCTCACTGTTTGCTGCTCTTGCAGGGCCAGGCACACAGCATGGATCTGTTTAATCCCAAAACTCAGAATCCCTGAGTTTCGTTTGCTTTCTGCAGGAGAGATTTTTGGTTTTCCCTTTGCAAAATATTTAAAGGCATAATTTTTTGTGTGCTTTCGTACCTAAAATTAGGAAACAAGGTAATAACATTTAAGCTCCTAGAAGACTTGCCTCAAGGGGACAGTGCCATGGAAAAGCATTTGTTATTATTTGGGTTTTGTGGGAGAGTCCATGTGAGAGCTCGGGCCTCTGATGCCTGTCATCCATTATATGAATGTCTTAACGAAATGATGGCTTTCTCCCAAAATAGCCTGAAGTTTGATCTATAATACCCAAGGCAATTTTGTAGGAAGCCATAACTTTTTTCATCTCACAGAAACCTCTAGTGGACAAGACGTAATGTATATTAGTGGTTTCCTGGGTCCTGATGACTTTAAGTTACACTGACAGGTGTTTTAACATTAATAATCCTTAGTTTTATTTTAGTGAACATCTATTAAATTTAGTTATTATGTATTAAAAAGCAGACTGAAAGCACTGACATTTTAAGGAAGCCCAAATTAATGGTTTGAAAGGTTTCACAAATTTATCAGATGAATGGAAATCTAAGGAGGAAAAAAAACCCACTTATGAGAAACGACAGCTTTGATTTCTGCAGATCTATAGATACCATATTTAAGGATCTAATTTAGGCTGTGGTTCATGAAAGCATAGATTATTGACATTTCCAATCTCTGTACATCACAGCAGAATTAATTAGGAGGTGATAATTTCAGGAATGTGTTACATGAAGCCATTGTAGCACAAAGTACTTGTAGAGCACCTTTGTTTACTGGTGCTTGGATATTATATGAAAAATGTAATATGGAAGCTAAGCAAGTGAGATTATTCCTCCCTTTTATTAAATACAGGATTAACTCTTCATTTACTGTAAAAGGCAAGCATGTCCCCTGTGCAATAAATCCAGACAATTTTTTTCCCAGCTTTATAGGAGGGACTCTAATGTTCACGCATAGTTGCATACAGCCAAGAAGAAGGAGGTGCTCTGTTTACTGAAACCTTACAATAATGTTACAAACTAACTGGCTCCCACCACTGTAATGGTTTAAACCTAAAAAAACTTTAAAGCTTAGCTTGTAGAATAATTTTTGTGTAGTGGAGAACTCCATCGGAGAACCTCGAGGTTGAATGTTGTTTTATAAAAGGAATTGTCAGCCACAAGAAAGATAACTCGTGGTGATATACTTGATAAGAATAATTTCTTCATTCCTCTGGCTGGAGAATGAAAGTCTGAGTGCTTTACATTCAAGTGTCAGGTTGCTCTTGGACTGCAAATTCCAGTAATGTTAATGGGGTCTGTTCTCCATTTAAATGCATTCTAGAAAACCCGTCATGTTGAGGGAAGACAAAAAATCATCGAAGTAAAGGAAGACTTGGTGGCAAAAAATGGAAAGATAGCAATAGCATGTATTTGCAAAGTAGTCTTAGAAAAACTAATTCTTCCATTCTTTGTGCTTGCTCCTGAGCCAAGACTCAAGAGGTTTTTCCCTGCTTGCAAGTTCAAACTTTTCATACTGAAAGCTCAGCAAATGAGTGTTTCACTGGGACTAACAGGACTGGAGTTTAGTTGTGACTTGGGGCCAGCTTGACGTGGAGGTTGGGGACAAAGGCTGGACACTGTGTCTTCTGTAGAGAGGATAGTTGCAATGAAGGGAGTGAACTCAAAGACCATTGTATTGCCATTTGGTTTTGTTTGCCCAGAGACAAAATATCCTCTGACCTTCTTGCTACGGCTTGCTGCAGTGGATGTGGCTGTGTTCCTATTATCAAGGCATTTGAGGTCTGGTGGCCACTCACCTGCAGTACAATGGGACCCCAGGCTTTCCTAGAAGGAGTGGGTGGATGAGAGGAATGGTGCCATGTACTCTGTTTTGTGTCTGTGCTGCTGAGAGCGAGCACTGAACTTGGCTGTGTGGTCTCTTTTGTCACTTTAATTATGTGTGGGGAGAAGAAAACGAAGCAGAGATGGGACTTGCACAGCATGTTGAACTTCAGGTTGCCAGAACATGTCATATAGACGCCCAGCTAGCTCTCTTAGCTTTTCTTCTGGTAAACCATATATGGGAGGTTGAGTGGGTTTGGAATGCAAATTAATTTTTTTTTAAAGAAGTATTCTCATACTTTAATAAGGCTTTGAGCAACCTGGCATAGTGGAATGTGTCCCTGCCCATTGTTGGGTGGTTGTAACTGGATGATCTTTAAGGTTCCTTCCAACTAAAACCATTCTGTGATTTTCATTCCCTCGGTTTAGATGTATTTATTTCAGATCTGCTGCTGCCCTGAATTTTGAACGTGTCTCTTGTTTACTTTAGTAGAGAAGCACTGTGACTCCAGGACTCAACCATGCCTTCAAAAAGAAGCGCACCTTCATCTCTGAGCAGGCTCCACAGGGCGTGCTTTGGGGTGCCTTTCTAGGTTTGCAACTTCTCAGACATGTTCCTGTTCGACCTAGGACCCACAGATGGGGCTGTGTGTTAGGGAGAAACACATAAATTGCTTTCCAGCTTCACCTGCCTACACATGTGGTCAAGTTGGTTGTGGGTGTGAGATGCAGCAGCCACATCTGGCGTGAAAAACACACTCAGAATGGCTGAGAAGCTGCAGCCTGTGCTGCTAAGGTCAGCCCCAAAAAACTGGGGTTTTTAGTCCTTTTTAGTCCTGTTTTGTCATTAACTGTGTTTAACACCGAGTGTATTAATTATTAGTGTGAGTATATTAAATCAATCAGATCTGTGAAGGACAGGAACAGGGAATGGATGTCACTTACTCTACTATTAAACATCTGTCCTGAAAAAAACCTGAAACAAACAGCTAGCAAAGTACAGGGCACATTTTTTTGCATTACTTTTGCAGTTGCCTTTTAACATTCCCCTACTCACATAATTTTTTCCAGGAGTTTTGTGCTGCTGTTGTGTAGGTTTGAAGCAGTGCCAGGGAGACAGCTCTCTATATGACTCTGCCACTGTGTGCTTGTGCCTTAAATAGTTGAGTGCAATTCAGTGTGGCAGTAAGAAAACGAGCAGTTAATGTTGTTCAAGTGTTAATTGTGCCAGAGTGTGTTCTCAAAGCCTCGACACAGCAATGCTAAGAACATTTAATTAATGCTTTTGTGCGGTTTCTCTGAACGGGTGGCAGGAGTCTGCTTGGGGACAGGCTGTAGTGGCTCACAATTGCCCGTTGTCCTAAGTTTTCCTTCCATCTGAAGAATCGTGAGAAAATCAGTGTACGTGGAAAGTCTTGTTTGTAACTCCCCTCAGACACCGCAAGTGGTTCTTGATTTCCTTTTGGCCTCTGGCATTGTTTAAGTCAATGGCAACCACTGTAGGGAATCAAGGTGAAATACCCTTGTTCTCCTCCAGTGCAGTGACAGCAGGAATGGAAGTCCTCACTATAAACAGAGTAAAAGCTGTGTATGCCTGTTTTTTTCTGTAGATCTGTGTAGGAAAGTAAGGTGCCCCCTGTGCTGTCATCAGTACTTATATTCTGTCAATTGGCACAGGCATTACAGAGATGTAAAATTGTCTGTAACTGGGCAAAATTTAAAAAAATTCTACCTGTAGTTAATGAAGACAGTTTTACAGCAGTATGTTGTGTAACTGAAGGAGTAATCAGACTCTAATTAGACCCTTTCTTTTAATATTGTTCAATGAGCTAACTCTTCCAAGCTTCTCATGGAACCTGTCTGAAGAATATGGCACCCCAGTATAAGCTGAGTAATTATTGAAATTTAAAAGCATCAAGTCTTAAATCAGCAGAGGGAAATATGTATTTGGGGATATATACAATGGAAACACCATGCAGAAGGTTACCAAAACACATCTGTGTTTGGAATTATAAGAGAGACTTGGATATGGCACTGAGTGTTAATAACACATATGAGCTATTCAGAATAAGGGTAATCAATGCTTCAGGTCACTCAGATCAGCTGGTCACAAATCTATTATCTCCTCTAGAAGCTTCTCTCTCCCTGCTTTACAATATCACACTGTTGTTCGAGTGCATTACAAAAGCGTTTGCGCATTTGGAAATGTAAATTACTACCTTCTATGCTGCCAGAGGTACTGTACACCATCAGCCAGGAGAAGCATACATTTGGGGATCTGTCATGTTGCCTTCTTGCTTTTGCCAGGGACATTTAATGCTTTTCTGAATACATTACTTAACTGTGACCAGCCACAGCCTGGGATGGGGAGAGCAATAGCTGTGTGGGTTTCTCCGATTGCTAAGTCTGGAGCCTTTTAATCTTGCTGGCTCCTTCCCTTGCAAAACCAGATTGCACTCAAATGCATTGTCTCTGGTCCCCAGAGCCCTGACAGCCACATGTTGAAAACATTTGCCTTTAACCTTAACATGTTATGAGGTAGGAAGGAGCCTGAATCAAAGCCCAGGTAAAAAAGGCTGTTGAAGTTTGGAAGCACTCGTTACGGGAGCTGCCATTGGCTGCAGCTGTGTGCCTCTCTGGACAGGGAAGTGTAGATCCACATGTCTAGCCAGAGCATTTGCAGCCCTACCCTGAAATTGTTCTTCCACCGAGCCTGCGATTTCCCATCCAAATGAAAGAAACTTCTAAATGCAAAGGGGTTTGCAGTGCCAGCACCAGAGGACAGTCACTTGGCAAGTGTCTAGGTCTGGAAGGGGCTGGAGTGAACTCTGGGGAACAAAAACAAAGCATGCGTGCACGACTTGGCATTCCTACCTTGCTTCTCTGAACAGAGATCTCTCAGCTGTCAAAGCCACCCTGGTTTGCTGGCAGGTTCTCACTTCTCCCTCTGGTATTTCATGGGGCCTGTCTTGTCCTACACCTTCAGGGAAGAGGCCCCGTGAAACCAGCAAACCATAGAGCTGGGGATGCAGAGGCTGTTGGGTCCCCACATTGCTGGAAGAAGACAGGGCCTGTGCCACAACTGCAGGAGGCTTTTGGGTGAGGACCCCCAAACCTTCATGCAGCAGGAGGTTGTTAGGTATAGAAACCAGTGCTGAGCATTTAGCAATTAATATGTGCACCTCATTTATTTGTTACACTTGAAAGGGGCTTTGTCCAGAGGGATACAGCCTCTTCAGCAGCATTATGATGCACAGTGAATAATTCACATTGAAATATCCAGCAAGTTCTGGGGTTGGGCTTTTAAAGTAGTGCTTACGTATTTTTATCTCATCAACACTGTGAATCTTTGGGATCTTATTTATAAGTGCTACAGTGTTTCCAGTGCTTTTTTCCAACTCTTACTAAAGTGTATTTCTCCAAGACAAAGAACAGGACTCTACGAGCATCTATGGACATGCTTCATTTGACTCTCCTGAGTTTTCCTTTCATACCATAAGTGAATATTCTCCTGTTTTAGGTAGGGATGTCTGTTTTACAGGATTTTGGCAAAATATATGAAGATGTATATTCTGTAAAGTTTCTCCCTGGAATTTTTATTCTATACATAAAGCGGTATCAGTCGTATTTCACTTTATGGGTATTTCCTTTTGCTCTGTGAAACTAGTTCAAGGTTGCTGCTGACAAGGTATCTCAAAGAATCCAGGGGGCTAATTATGTCCCAAGTGTTGGGCTTTTTTTTCTTCTGCCAGATTTTTCTAAAGTTAAAATTTATTTGTATTTTGTTCAGCTTGCCTGCGTATTATCCAGTGTATATATCAGAGGAAAGGTTTATATATATATATAAATGTTCACATACCAAAGTAATTAATAAAGCTTCCTTTTCTTATGAAAGAGGTAAAGAAAAGTACCTGGCCAATACAGTACCATTAATCTATTCTCTTTTCTCCTTTCTCTCTTTACCTCTCTCTCTACAATAGAAGTGGAACAAAAAGGTAATTAAATACCTTTCAAATTATATATATATATTACTTATGTATAGGCTAAGTTATTTAACAGTTTAACGTTTTAGTTGAAATACTTTGTCATTAATTCTCACTACCTTTTTGTTAAAGTTTATTTAGTACCTCTGCTGCTCAACTTCACCAGATAACTCCTATTTGCTGAACAGTTTTTTACCAGTGCCACCTTTCTTTTTTTCATGAAATTTCTATTCAAAGGCTTAGATAACTCATTTTCCTGCCCCAAAGAATTTGGAAGGTGTGCATACATATGTATGTGCATAAGTATATCTAATTGTGGCATAAAAGCCTCATGGAAATGGCACCCCTTTTTCAGCAACTCTCTGTGGTTACCTAGGCTCCAATGGATCCATATAATTTTATACTGGTTATTAAATCTGATTTTCCTCCCATCTTGCTCTCCAGACAACACTACCAATTTCTACATTTACAAAACATAATCAATTATGCTCCAAGCAGGAAGTGTGAATGTGGGATCCCATCCTGCCAGCCTCGTGCTGCCAGAAGCGCGCGGTGGGATACTTCCTCATGCCTCCCTGCCGCCCATGCCACTGCCACGGTTATCGTACCTCTTGCAGATCACGGAGATCGGCATTCCAAATAACCAACCAGTATTCTCCCCAAAGCATTTGCAGCGCCCCCAGGCCAGGAGGGTGCTGACGGGGATGGTGAGGGCCGAGCGAGCCAGGTTTGCTCTGCAGCATCCCTGCTCTTGCCTCCCCATCCATGCAGCCAGCCGACCTCTTGGTGGTGGTGTTCCTGTGGGGCCAAGGTCCCAGGTGTTGGGCATGCCCTGGCCCCTGTCAGCCCCCCCGAAGTCTGAGCAGCAAAGCATCCCAGTTAGTCAAACTGCTCCTCTGTGCTCCTCTCATGTAACAATAGAAGGTATCTGTTTTTAAGTTTGAATTACTACTATATTTAACAGGACATTTTTTAACTGATTAAAATCTAGACATTGGGTTCCTCTCCAGCAAACTTTATTCTTTTCCTTCCTTCTTTCCTTTCTTCCTTGTCTTTTCCTTTCAGCATCCATATGTCATTCGTTTTTAATTGTGTGGACTGCATGTTTCATGTGTCCTGTAGCAGCTTGGAAAGTCTCATTTCTAGTTATACTCCAGATGGGTGTTCCCCCCCTCTACTCCCTTTGCTGTAAACGCTCTTCTGAGTTGCTAAGGGATTCGCCTCTGCTTTGCTATTGGTATCCTTTAAATATTTAATATCGCTTGGGCTGTAAGGATGGGAATTTCTTTCTCTTATTTCCATTTCTAGGCCACTCTTCTGTGGGCTGTTCAAATAAATATGTGGATCAATTCCCTCGGAGTTTAGCCCTTCACCTAGTAGGTACAGATTCACTGCAGAATATAATTTGGAAATACAAACCCAGAAATCCTTTGGGGGCACATATTCATTTCAGAGTTTACAAAAGCGAGTGGTCCAAGTAAGTATACCTGTAAAAATGGATTTGAAAAGCAATAAGAAAACAAGCCACAGTTGATAGAAAAAGTGGGGGGCGGGTGGTGGGAAAAACCTAGTTTGGTGGAGCAGATCTTTTTCTAGAGACATGGTGGGCAGGTAGGATAGTCTCCAGCTTCAAGGCGTTGCTCTTGGCCTTCCTTTCATCTCAAGTGTCCTCTGCTCCAGGACTAGAAGCTGTTGAGGTGCTTGGGCCAGCCACCCCTGAACTGTTATTAACTTTGTTTTTCTTTTAATTTCTTTTCCCCTGTGGCAGTTTTTCTTTGCCCTGGACTGCTGAAAGGAGTTTACCAGAGCGAGCACTTATTTGAGTCTGACCACCAGTCAGGTGCCTGGTGCAAGGACCCTCTGCAGGCCTCTGACAAGATCTACTACATGCCCTGGACGCCGTACCGGACAGACACGCTGACGGAATACTCCTCCAAGGACGACTTCATCGCTGGGAGGCCAACCACGACCTACAAGCTCCCGCACCGGGTGGACGGCACAGGGTTCGTGGTGTACGATGGGGCTCTGTTCTTCAACAAGGAGCGGACCAGGAACATCGTCAAGTTCGACCTGCGGACGAGGATAAAGAGTGGGGAGGCGATCATAGCGAATGCCAACTACCATGACACCTCTCCCTACCGCTGGGGAGGCAAGTCTGACATAGACCTGGCCGTGGACGAGAATGGGCTCTGGGTAATCTATGCAACAGAACAAAACAATGGCAAAATAGTCATTAGCCAGTTGAACCCTTACACGCTAAGGATTGAAGGGACATGGGATACTGCCTATGACAAGAGGTCAGCCTCTAATGCCTTCATGATCTGTGGGATTTTATATGTGGTGAAGTCTGTGTACGAAGATGATGACAATGAAGCCACAGGGAATAAAATAGACTACATATATAACACTGACCAAAGCAAGGATAGCATGGTGGATGTGCCCTTTCCAAACTCCTACCAGTACATTGCTGCTGTGGATTATAATCCCCGGGACAACCTCCTGTACGTATGGAACAACTATCACGTTGTAAAATACTCCTTGGATTTTGGTCCGCTGGACAGCAGAGCAGGTAAGGGGTTTAACAGCAAGGCAAAAATCTTTCTATTTTTTTTTTAATATGTACTTTTTGTGTACAATTGAAGTACATTGCTGTTTTACTGATCTGCCTGAGTTTCTGCAAATTTAGCCCCACCACAGGACATATTATGATGGTTATTAAGACATTAATATGTGCAGAATTTTTTTTTTTGTTTTAGTTGAAACAAAGTGGACAAATGAGTATCTACACATAAGTAGCCTGAAACACTTTCCAAATGCCCATGCTCTTATTCACAGGAGTAGCAGTCTTTTCTCCTGAATTTAATTTCCTTTCATACATCATCAGATAATTTTCCCTTCTGCAGGAATTTTGACAAAATAAAGCATAGAAGACGTTGTTGTTGCAAACAGCTGGAGGAAAACTGTCTGCCAGCTTAAATTAGTTTGTTTCATTAAGCTGAGGGAGTTTTGTCTTTTTAGAGAAGCTGAGACTAATTGAATATGTGAGCATGCACCCACAAGTGCGTCTCTAGAGTCAGGAGGAGAATCAACAAAATCCTCTAAATTCTTGGTTTATTTTCTGTAAAGTTTCTCTTTGTTTTTTAAAGCATTTCATGACTTACTATGACTTGCTATATTTTATCCTAGAGGATCATCTGGTCCCCAGAAGTTTCCCAGCTTTTCCACCTTTTTTTGTGCTCGAAATTGTGCTGGTAGTTACTTAGGTATATTCCCTTACCTTTATCAACTTCATCATCATTTTGCAATTATAAAGTTGCCACTTTATTAGTAACAAGGCAGCCTACACTGCAGTCAAGCTTGTACGATGGTGCAAGAATTTCCAAACACCATTTTCTCAGTCATTTTAAATGGTTGCCACTGTATTTATGTAGTCATATTATCAAGTAGCTTTGGTAGTGGACTGTGTACTTCAAAAGGCCGAAAATGTAAGAGAAAAGGCAGAATTAATATAATTTGAACACTAACGTATTCAACTCATAACATGGCTTTTTCCAAAACATTTCTTTTTGCAAGTAAGAAACTTGAAAGTGAGTGAGTGGTTTCAGGGCTTTAGATTGCAAAAGAGGAGTGAAAAGGTTTCTATAGCTGAGATTTTCTTTTCCTGTGTGCAGCCTGTTATACGAATGAAGAAAATGGATCAAGAGATGCTGAAAGAAATTGCGGGTATGAAAATCTGGGGAGGGTTGGAATACAAGTAGTAAACTTGCAGTGAAATTGTGATTTTTTTACAAAAATGTAAGGAAGGGGAGAAGAAAATCTTGACGAAGGAGATGAACAAGAACTGAGTGACTGTTCAGGAGGAGTAGAGATATTTTCAATGATGTTGACCTCTGCAAGATCTCAGATCAGTAAAAAATGAAGTAATACTTCTCATTCTCCCAGCTTAATGATGAGCATGTACTTTCGGGGGGGTGGAGTGAAGCAGAGCAATTTGTGAGCTATTGGCTGTCCCCAGGGAGTGAAAATCAATTGCATCCCTTCTATTTCACAGAGTTTCTCTTCTTTTTGGCGAATTATTTCCAGGTGTTATAACGGACTCTTTGCTGGCACTTTTTCATGTGGTGACTGTTGTCCATAATAGCATCTTTAATAAAAAAAAAAAAGACGCTTTAATCAATGAAAAACCTAAAAAAGGGAAAAATCCTATTAAAAAAGGAAATTGTTCTCCCTTTTTTCACAGTGTAAGATGGTGAAATGGGAGAGCAGGTGAAAACCTTGCAGAGAGTGAAAGGCTGTGAGGTGCAAGGATTTGATTGGTCTTTGTGTCACTCTGGTTTGAAGCCCCTTTAATTTCACTCTGGTTTGGATGAGAATTTAGAATTCTCTGGTGTCTCAGAAAGCTGAAGCAATTCTTAGCTTTGAATGGTGGACATGAGAGAGTTAATCTGGTGTCAGGGAAGCTGATGAGCCTTCTCTGACATTCCCTGTGTGCAAATTTTGTACAAAGCTTTGTAATAAGGACAAAAGGCTGAATTTTACATGCGGTTCTCTGAAAATTGTCGGGATTTCCTTTCTGGCAAAAATGCATGAGGATCCCATTACCTCACTATTTTATAAGTTTAGAGGACTTTTGAGAGGTCTGCTCTGACAGCAACTGAATTTTTTGATGTGAAAACTTGAATGGGCCAAGACACTTCAAAGAGAAGAAAAATAACTTCACCAAGGGAGTTTACTGCTCCATTACCCACATAGACTGATTAGCGGGAACAATTTTTCATGAATCAATGAAACGGATGCACTGATTTTGAGTTGAACAGGTGAGAAAATAGTTGCTTCACATCAGGCTTTTGTGCAGAGGGGAGCCAGGAGACCAGGTCTGTGTGATGCTTTCTCTTCCAAGTTCAGTGCAACCCATTTTCTGGTTAGCACCAAATTTCATGCTGCGTTGCTTTACATGTAACACTAAATATCTGGTTGGCTTAAGCCCAGCTCCTCCACCAAAGAGCAGGAACAGAAGTTGATACTACCCTGGGAAAGCAGTGAATAGCCAGGATATTTTTATTTGGTTTTTTTACATATTTAATTTTTACAGAGTGGATTGCGGATATGTTTCCCTTCTCTTCAAAAATCACCAGTGTTTCTCTGTATTCGAGCCGTGTTCAATGCAGGCATTTTCCATGGTATTACAATTTGAGTGGCAAAATTTGTAAACAGTATCAGCTTAATTAGAAAATAAAAGAAAGATTGTAAAATTGATGGGTTGAACATATGGGTTGTTAAAAAACAATTAAGGGTGAAACTTTAGAAGAGCTCTTAAAACCAAAAATTGATCATAACAAGAAAAGTGAAATATTTAACTACTTAAATAGCCAGTAACATATTTGAAATCCCTTGTATCATACACTTCAGGGATGTCTAAAATTAAAAACAAAACAGATTCTGGGGGCTCCAGTTCATGTAGAATCAAGCATTTTCAGTCTTTTCCAAAACTGTCAAGAGAAAATGGGAGTAGACAGGAGTTCCTTAGGATCACATCCTCTTGCTGTTCACACTGTCTAAGCATTTTCTGTGATTTTTAATTAAAGATCTGTGCATGTAGTTTTGGGACATATTTGAGATCCTCACTGTTGTAGAGCATCTCGCACCTACTGTTAAAAAAAATGGGCTTTTACCCCCAGAGTGAGTGTCAGATCCTGGAGTTTCTGGCTCAGCTTCTGCAGCAGTTGAAGTTACCACAGAAAACAAAGTATTTTGAAGTACTAAAAGATGAGTTTAACTGATCTAGAAGCAATTCAAGGCTCTTGATGGAATTAAACCCAACTGTTCATTCTTCTCAGAAATGAGAAAAACTGCATTTTAAGGTTTTACCCCACTCTTTTTTTCTTTTTTTTTCTTTTTGTCTGGGGTTGTTTTTCATTTATCCCAAAAGTGGTTTTGAGAGCAAACACTGCTCCATGCCTGCAAGTCCCAAGGAGCTTATCATTAATGTCTGCCCTCAAGAAGTGAACTTGAAGATACCAAAAGCCTTTGAAGTGTATATTCTTTGAGCTGTTGGGCCTTAAAATGAGCTTTTTGGAGGACGCTTCTTCCTAAATGCTCCTGAGTTTTTGGGTTATTACCTTGCAGCTTCTATTGAGTTTCCTAATTTGAGGTGTTAGTAAGGATAGCTCTGCATCTCTTCACGTTCTTTGAGAAGTTAAACCCAGACCAGTGCTCAGGTTATTTTGTGTCCTACTAGACATATGCAGAGAGGGAAACAGAAGGCTGTAGTGACAGGATGAAAATTTTCTGCAACCTGATCAGTTGATATTCACCAGAGTTACCTGTTTTAATCACCACTCACTTACAATACGTTCTGCGCAAATAAACTCATGAAAATATCAACAAAGCTTCCTCTCCAAAAAGGTGAAGTGCTCCCACCCTGCTTCCTGGCACTGTGCTGCATTACAAACACACATCTCCCGGTTCTGTGCCTCAGTACCTCCCTGAGCAGGCACAGCTCCTGGCTGGACACCAGCCAGGGCTTCCTGGGCATCACAGACACCCCACATTCTGTCTTTTAAATGTATGAGGTGCCCCAGTGTTGGTGGCTCTTGCCAGGGCTCAGCATGTGCTGACTAAGCATTTTTGTGCTAAGGTGGGGACTGGAGCCTGTCCCATAGTAGAGAAGTCCAAGGGAAAAAATTGAACCAGGTTAAGGATCCTGGTTTGTGCATATTTTGGCCTTGGATGTCCTGGCGGCTGTTCCCAGTGACATGGGAAACACAGACCTCCAATTTTTGAGAAGGTGTTTTAAATTATGTCCAGGAGACCCAAGCATTACCATATGGGTTGTTTCATGGATGTATGAAGTTAATAAATAAATATGCCCAGTACATAAGGAAAAGAGTGACATGATATGTAGGGCTTCTAATACAACCTAAATGTGCTTAAGTGGCTTCCACAGATTGCATATTACCACTGTGGACTGCCATTCTGGCAATCAAATGTGATACAGCGATTTACATCGGTATCTGTGATATTTTAAGAACCTGAGACGGTGCATGTCAAACTTTTATCTTCCACATTCTGTCAAGTATTGTGGGATGCTCTCTTGACATGTGATTGCAAGTATTTTATTCAGTCAGTATGTTTGGGTTGTTTTGTGTTTTTTCTTCCTGAAGCAGTTTCACAATGCAGATAAGGTGAACCCTCTGTCCTTATAATATGCTAATTATGTGCATTTGTGTCTTGGGTAAAAGATGTGCCAGTATGGTGATGAATAAGGACTTTAAACACATATGACACCTCGTTAAAATGTAATTTTCACATCATAAATCTGAGGCCTTTCCTTTGACAGCTGAGTAATGTGGGTAGTGGGCAGAGGATCCTGAACATTTCAAAGCTGTCACGTGCCCATGTGTAGCTGGAAGCCGCTTCCTGCGCCGCTTGCCTCCAACACCCAACTTCCTTGCCCAGGAGCGCATCAAAAGGGCTACGGAATCTTAAATCCCACTTGAGCACAGGATATGAATTGCTATTGTTTCCAGAACCCTTTGCGATAAGCCACGTTTGCTATCTCTGAAGCTGAATCCAGGCTGCCTTTTAAAAGGCCAGATGAGCCTTTCTGATGAGCAACTTCTCCTGGTGGACTGGGGCCATCTTTAGGGGGCTGCTGAGTGTTTAATTGCTGCTCCTCCTGTGGTCTTTCCAGTTGCTTTCCTTCCATCGAGGAGCATCCCCGACTCTCTCACTCCTGTTCCTCCTCATTGCTTACAGTGACAGCTGCTGGTTGCACAGTGTTGCTGGAGATTTTCAGAGAGATAAACTCTTGCTTTCAGGAGCTGCTGCTAAACTCATGGTGTGACTGTAGCCCTGGCTTTTATCCACCATTATTTGCCCACATATTCATGTTCCATTTATTCAATGAATATTTCAGTCCCTTTTTGCTATCTAAGACAAATATGGATGTCTAAGTTTGGAGGTGAAAACAGCAGAACATCTTTTACAACAAAGTAAGCCTTTCAGCCTACACTTGTTGGGCAGACAGTACCTTAAGCTCAGAGGCACAGGAAGACAGTATTGCATTCGTAGCCCATTTTGCGGCCTGGTCTGTCACTTAATTTTTATCCTGTTTTAAACTTGCCCTCTTTGTAAAGCAGTGTTTGAGTAAAAAATTACAAAAAAGCATCGTACCACTGAAGACTTTTCTGAAATTAGGAGTTTCTGCTTTCTGTCTAGAAAGCTGGAGTTTGAGCTCTTTTGTCTGCCTTCTCACAAAAAAACCTTAAAAAGGACAAGATCCCTTGGCTTCAAAATTCTCCCTTTGCAGAGTGTGTCATAAATATTAATACCGTTTGGTTAGCACAGCAGGAGGAACTTCAGTGTTCCTCCAATATGAATAAATATGTGGTTGCTCCCTTTTCGTAAATAAAAGAACCTGTACCATGGAACAGCAGATAACTTTACCACAGTTGGAACAGCCTTCCTCTTCCTCAGTTCACTGCTCCTGCTCTGAGATGCCTCTTTGAGCCTGCCTGAGAAAATGGTACAGCAGACCTAACCCATCCATGAGCTAAACTGGGATACTGCTGTATCCTCGTGGCAGGCCAGTTGTTGCCATTGCCTATATCCATGGGATGGGATCCTGTTCCCATGGGAGTGCTTGGGGCCTGGGCTGCTGGGCAGCCAGCATGGTTGAAGTAGGGGAAGGGCAGGAAGAGGCAAAATGATTAAGCTGAATTTCACTTTCAAGCTTCAAAACAAAAGGAGGCCTGAGGCTTTGGCACTTCATAATCCTGTCAAACACCGTGAGGGGGAAAGGACCTCGCCAAGAACGTGTCCAGAAAGCTGAGACAGCTGTTTGTGGCAGTGAGCATGGGATGCAGATAGGGGGGTGATTGCATAGGGGGAAAAAACATTAACTGCCAATGAAGGAGAGTGGCTTTTCCTCTTCTGCAGCAAGCTCTTCAATGTGAGAAATCAGCCTGAGTAGTGATTGTTTCATTGAGTTGGAGACCACGTAGTCATGCTGACATCAGCCATGGCTTATCAGTCTGGTGCAAGCCCTTTACACCAGACCAAGCTGTGAATGTGCCAGCGCTTTGGGCTGGAGCTGTTTGCCAGCAGCAGGGAGCAACAGGTGACACCGCAAATGTCCAAGGCTGCCTTTTGCAGGAGAAAGGGACTGCATTGTGTACTAGAGACAGCCTTTGAGTGTTAGGTTTTTAAACATGATTTTAGTGATTAGTGCATCATTTATCCCTTGGCTGGCAGGTTCAGCTGCCTTGTGTGCAGTGATGGGGGTTTGCACAGGTTTGGGGGTTTAGCCCAACAAGAGACTCTCCTGGATGTTGCATGTTTGAGCTGTTGCCTCTGCCAGCTCCTTTCCTCCCAGCCTAAAACAAGATTATAATCTGCCAGGCTTTTTCTCAAGGCATTTCCCTCTTAATTTAGGTTATATTTGAGCACCTCAAGGCCATGTGTGGTGCAAACACCACCTGCTCCTTGCAGTTCTGCTGTGGCCTGGCTGCAGAGCCACTAGCCTGGCTTGGAATATGATTATCCTGGATTTGTATTTTTTGCTACTGTGTTTTTGAAATGAGCAGCCTTTATTCCTGTTCCCCACTGAAAATACCTCCACCACAGTAGCTCATGGGTCTGGATTGCTCTCCTCCCTCATCTGCCACTGATTGTGTTTGTTCTGGAAATGACTAGAGTAATATTTTTAGCAACATTTATTAAGACTCGTCTCCTAAAGTCTAGTTCAGTGTTGCTAATTAACTTCTTCGATGCCGCCAGCACTCTGCAGTGCTGCTATGCCACATTTTTTTTCTTTTTTTTTTTNNNNCTTCTTTGCCCCATTTTTTTTTTTTCTTTTTTTTTTTTTTTTAACTGAGAAAGCAGATATGGATGCCCTGCCATATTCTCCTTTAGAGTCAAAGCAAGCAGGGGAGGCATTGGGTGCCCCTCTTTCTGCTTTCATACTCGGGCTTTAACCCGAGTAGGAAACTCTTTAGAGTAAGCTACAAAATTAGTGAACCTTCAAGGGGAGACTTTACAGAACCTTGCCTTGATTTCAGGCAGTTGTGGTATTGTCCTTAGCAGGTCCCCATCCTTCAGATACGGCAGCAAGTCCACTTTCCAGAGGTATATCAGTGCTGATAAAAAGGTATCCAAGACTTGTATGAGGAATGGAAGGGTCAGCGTTATCCTCAGAAATCCAGCTGAACTCTCATGGTAGGGTTGGAGTGGATTGGTTCCTGATAGGAAGGGAATTTAGGATGAAGGGGCAAAAAGAATCTTGGTAGCTGGTTTGAAGATCTCCACGTTCAGGGAGAAATGGGACCTGCCACGAAAGGCTGTGAAATGCCCCTGAAAGGGGTACACAGATTCTGGAAAGAAAGAAAGGCTTTGAAGCACTCCTTCTCAAAGTGCATTTTGCTATTAGTAACTATGCTATATCAAGAGAATTGAGTTGTGAAAAAATCAAGAATAGAAGTGTCCATTTCTTTCAGGTGAGTCCACCAGCTGTGCAAAGGTAAAGGTTGATATAATGAAAAAGTTTCTGGGACAAAATCCCAGAAGAGTTTCAGCTCAGCTTTTATTCAGGTAAATCCTCTGAAGCTGGTGGGAGTTTGGGCTAGAGGCTTCAGGAGTGAGTCTACAGTGGATTGCTGTTTGCCCTGGAAGGAATTGCATTTTGCCAGTGAGAGACTTTTTTGACTTTCTGATTTGTTTCTGAAGCATCCAAAGAGAATATATAAATTGTAAGCTGGAACAAGTGGTGAATATCCTTAGGAATTTGAGTTGCAATATCTGCCTTACATTTCTATGTTGAAAAGGTTGTTTTCTAAGGGTGTGCTCATGATCGGAGGGCAAAGCAGACAATAAAGGCTTAGGTGAATGAGATGTGTCCAAGAAAACAATGTTGTGATTGTTCTCTGTAATGGGATTTCTTCACTGTAAATAGGATTTTTGCTTGATTAAAATGTGCTGAGAGGAAACAGGACTTAAGGCAAGTTTCACTGAAATACAGGATTCAGTTGGAAAAGACTGGCACGGAAGAGGCAAACCAGGTGTTTCATGTTACGTAGCTCCTCGGGTCTGTTTTCACAAAGTACCACCTGCTTGAGACTCAAAAGGGAGGGGGAAAAAAAAGCAAAGAAACATCAGAGCTGAAAAGTATAGAAGTTATAGACTAGTCATGACAGAAGATAGGAAAATCAGCTGCCTTTATACCAGTTTGAGCTGGTGTACTGGGGTGCCATTCTTGCTTCCCTCAAATAGCTGGAATAAATTAACACAACCACTGGAGAGATAAGGCGTTAGGCAGCTCTGCAGTTCTTTTTCATCTGTTGGTGTTTGGGACAGAGACAGGGGAAGGGCTGTCTAAGCTGCAGGCAGAGAGAAAAAGCAAAGGCGACATCAAGTATAGACGTGCCAGCAGAGATGAAGTCCCTACCCCACTCCTAAGATCTTTCCAACCTACCATGTGAGGAAAAGCTTTTGTGAGCCCCCATGTACTGGCCTTCAGCTGCCCCTCTGTGTTAAATGATTCCCTCTATCCAAGACATGCATGGAGGATCCTGTGGCTCAGTAAGGGCGATCAGCCTGCATTCATGCGATGCTTTGCACTCTTGTGCTGCCAAATTAAGTGAATGACTGGTGTTAATGTGAACACTGAGGCTCCAGGAGGAGGGAAATACTGAGCGAAAGCTGCATGAAGAAGAAAAAAAAAGGGATTTATTTTTCCTTTATTTTTTCTTTTTTTAGAAGGAGAGGTAATAAAATGTATTTGCTTGATGGAAGCATATTGCGTACATTGGAAGGATGAACAGCAGTGAATATTTCTGGCCTTCTCCTCCTAAGTGCTTGCTTTTCTCACTGGACAGTAACTGCCAAGTATTTTCTTGGTGCAATATTGAGCGTGTTACAAGTTATTCACAAGAAATATCCTTGGAATGACTGGAACAGATTTTATTGATGAAAGCGTTGCGCTCTTCTCCGTGGCAAGTATCAGGCTGAGTGAAGAATACCAGCACCCGAAAAACCCAGCCAAGGTGGAGAGAGCTCTGGCAAGTTTCTGGTTGATTTGTACAGTTTAAGGTGAACATTTATCCAGCATTCTTTTGGGAGAGGTGCCTATGGCTGGTGCCTTGCCTGTAAGTGTGAGCTCTCTTTATGGGTAAATAAAGCCTCCTCCTGAGCTCAGTGGGGAGTAAATGAAGCTTTTGGGTAGCCTAAAACTGCATGGTCAGAATGCAGTGTTGTGTAAGGCTGCTGCAATGTGTTTTTTTCATATAAATGAGTTCAAATTGACTCTGGTATGAGGAGTAGAACAGAGAATTAAATTAGATTAATAGATTTTTTTAAGACCAGAAGGGACCATTAGCTCATTTAGTCTGACCTCTGTAATGCATTCAATTGGATTTCATCTGCTTCCTCTTCTGCTGAGCCTAATGACTTGACTTTAACTGAAGTGTACCTTCCAGAAAGGCACCCAGACAATCAGTGCCACACTTCAGCAAGTGCTTTTCTTGGTTGGATGTTCTCTCGCTCAGTTAAGAGGTAAAATAACATTCGCATTATAAGTGTTTTGCTTGTGCCTATTTGCATCATACATAAAAGGGTAAAAATGTGCTTCTTGAGTTGTACTCTTTGGACCTTGCTCAGACAGTGCTCTGGAGGTTGCATTCTGTGGGAGTTACTGGTAGGTCTGATTTTTTATTTTATTTTTTTAAGATCTTAGAAACTTGTTACTGCAGTGAGAAATTCCTGAATAGACCAAGAAAGCAAATAATTCACTAGCAATGAGAAAATAGCTTTCTGAGCACTAAAACCAAGAAAGCCTTTTACTTTCAGATGTATACTTTATGATGAGTGCCACTAAATGTGTGTGTAGACTCTGTTTTCTAAGTAAAAGAAGTTACCAGTCTGCAGAGCTTGCATACTGCTCTCTTAATGCCACTTCCATTTTTATTTGAACCAGAGTTCTAGGGAGTGACATTTAAACCTTGGAGTTTGTCATCAAGTTCTAATTTTCTTCTTGATGAGAACATCTGTCCATGGGAAAGGGCAAAAACTTGTTCCAGCAGTTTTTGAATAAGATATTGAATGATTTAATTCCAAGCGGGTGTTCTGATTGTAGACTCATCTTTTTTCCCCCCTTTTGTTTCCCATACTTTTTTTAAAGGAGTGTACTGGGTAAAAAAAGATGATGATGATGATGATGCAAGGAAATGAACTGTATAGGATACAAGAAGTATTTGGGTAATTAATTGTATTAAGAGTCTTGTTACACTAGTTTTTTCATGGCAAAATATACTGGCAAATTCTGGTGGAAAGAGCTTGTCATTTTCTTAATATGCAAACATAAATTTTCTGCACTAATTAGTGCCTTAATATAAATTGAAATATGTTTTTTTCCATCAAACACCATGTCTTGCAATATTTTGGATAAACTTCACCCTCAGGCATTTCTTTATGGTTTTTAACCACCTGAGAGAGGCTTTAGCAAGGCTCTGGCTTCATTAGATTGAGCAGGGTGAGAGTAGACAGGTTTCCCCCTCTTTTCATTGGAGAGAGGAACCTTTAAAATGGGCATATACCAAGGAAGGCTAGGGAGGTCCTCTCTTCCCCTTCCCAGTGAAATTTGTGACCAAAGTAATCCTGTGCACGTTTGGAAGTCATTGCCACAATGTTCTTGGGAGTGTGTACATTAGCTGTAATCAAAGAAGAATATTGGAATTAGCCAAAATGACTCCAAAATCTCTTTGGGGCTAGCTGGTGTAAGGTAGTGTCAGTGGGAGGTTTGGGCTGTAGGTTTCCATGAAACCTGATTTGTGCATTGAACGTGGGAAGCATCACCTTGCTGAACCATGGCCCCTACGTGTTTCATTAAATCTCCTCCTTGTGATGTCTCCTAGGATGGGGAAAATGATGTGAAAAGTTTCCTTCTACAGCTGGTTAACACTTAGCAGTGAGGAATGTCTTTTCTTTAGTAAGTAAATCCAGAGCTGTAAAAGCAGGTCCTCTCCAGATAAAGCTCTTGTTACAGTGACCTGACTGTTCTCTTCCTACTCTGATTTGAAAGCTGATTTTAATGTGCCAGAGGAATAATCATAAAAAATATGGGATGAGTCAGTGCATTTCTCTAATTCATCTTCACTGGAAACCTTTGGACCCTTTTCTGATAGGTATATGTAAGGAAAGATGACATCAGGGGAAGAGGAGAGCTAAGGCAGCCTTTCTTTCCACTTGGAATCCACAGAAAATATTTTTGCCTGAAATGAGAAAAAAAGGAGGGGTTGTCAAGTTTTATGAAATCCCTTAACTTGCAAGGCAGAGACTCTGGCCAATCACTAAAGGTGATACTTCCCATAGCTGGCATGAGAGAGACATCTTTGAGCCATTTAGTAAAAGCTTTAATTTGTTTGTTTAGAAACCTGTAAGAAAGTCTTTTGGATGATGCCTGACATGCTGTCAATGTTATCTTGTCTCCTCAGTATCGTTATAAACTTGAGTTGTTGATTATAGAAATCTGGTTTACCTGTGCTGGGCTTGTCACTCTCCTACTGCAAGAGATTGATTATTGATTTTTTAAATAATTTTTTTTATTATTGCATATTTAACAATAAAGCTAAGTAATGTTCTATTCCCAGCTGAGTCTCCAAGGAATGCAACTGTTTCTCATTATAAAGGGGGGAAAAAGTAATTAAATTTTTATTATTTTTCCCTTTTGCCCAAATATCTTCACACGGTGCAAATTAAATAAAATTATTTAACCATGACAAGCACTTCTGCCAATTAATCCCTGAGAAGTGAAGCTGGAAAATGTATGCCACACGCAAGCAGGCAGTCACACATGGATGCCTGGAAAAAAGAAACCCAAAGGAGTCTAAGACAAGCATGAGTTAATCAACCCAACAGAGCCGTGAATGGGAGTTAAACCGAGAGTGATGTCCCTACCAAAGCTGATATGAGCTCTTTGCAGCCTTTTTTTCCCTTTTTTTTCCCCCTCTTCCTGATACTCTGAAGAATCTTTTTCCCTTCTGGCTTAATTGCTAGAGATTAATTGAAGTTCAAGAGCTCAGTATTTCTAGTAGCCTTTATACTGAAATTTAAGATGGGTAATTTAACTTTGAATTGATTTTTTTTCTTCAATTTGAGCTTTTAGTATGTGCATATTTTTATCTTGGCTACACTTGGCTTTCCTGAATTACAGGCAAGCTTACCAAGAGATATTCATTAGACAAATGTGTTTATTAACAACATAAAAATTGTTGTACTGAATGCCTGAAAACTGCCTGAATATTTTAGCCAATTCCAGAGCATTAAAGAAAAAAAGTTGTCTTGTCCACCTCGATTTTTATATACTTTGTTTCATTAGCTATTGAAAAACACTGGTGCTTTTTTAAAGGCAGTGCTTCAAGGTCAAGGTTACCCCTGTTTCTGAATTTTAGCAGATTAAAAGCCCTACTTGAAGTCAGTGGCTGTGTCCCCAGAAAGCAACTCTTCCCCAGGAAAACCTTGCCTCACTCCTACGGGAAGGTTCTCAGGCATCTGGAGGGGTTGGGAGGTGGCTGCTGACTTGGTAAAAGCCATGCTTGCATCTCTGAGATGTTTATTGGCGCCTATTTGCTGTTCATCTTCCTGTATCTGAAATCAAACACTGAGTGCAGACTTATCTGAAGCTGCTGCTGCAGGGAGCACTAATGACAACAGTGCTGTGCACACTTCAGATGTATAGATGGTTAGATACTTGCATGTTGATTAGATAGATTTGGAAAAGTGGGATTTTCATGCTAAATATACATTTGTTCTCACAGAAGACAGGGATAGAGGAGGGTTTTTCTCCTTGGATGAAGCTGTCCCAAGCAATTCACACGTTTGTATCTATTCTGATAGATACAAACATTTGATAGGCTTCCTTGACTCAGACATCAAGATATTATGCAGACCTAATTAATTTGATTTTGCCCATCACTCCAAATGCAATATAGGGAATTGATGTATTTCTATCCCTTTACCTATTTTCTGTCTGAGAGGATCCTCTCTTGTAGGCAGGACTGCTTGGGCTTTGGCAGAGCAGTGAAGGTCCTTGACTCTGTCAGGCAGCATCAGCTTAACAAGAGAGGAAAAAGACCTAGACTAGACCAAAGTGGGGCAGCAAGAGAGTGAGGGAATGGAAAGGTTCCTGAATTAGGCAAATTTCCTCTAGTTTTTAGTGAGCAAAGCTCGGTTCTAACTCTGACACGGTTAGACTGTCTGGGTTTGTTAGGCAGTAGTTTCCAGCCTCTGATGTTTCCAAGTACAGACACTGCTTTGAAGAGGAAAGAGCATCAGCCTGATGGAAATTCAGGGACAGATTTTTGCAGGCTGGAGCGAGTCACCCAGGTGGCAAATAGGGTGGCAAATAGTTGGGACACTGCTGCTCTTAGCCTTTCCTTCTCTATTAAGGTTGAAGGGTTTTTATATCACCCTGGGGCTTAGATGTAGAAAACTGTACATTTAGACATAGAACATTTTAGTATTACTCAAGGGAAAAAAAGTAATTTTATGGAAATGAAAGGTTTGATGGCCCTTGAGTCAATATTGTTTGAAAGTCACAATACTTTATAAATTTCAGCCTTTTCTTCCAGGTCATAATAAAAATAGATTCTTGTACATCATAATTTGCTTTGGTGAGCAGGTTTTTCTGACCTGGTTTTTTTTCTGGTATGGACTGACATTATGGCCCCTCAGCCTTTGCAGAACAATGTGCTGTTGATTTGAGCCTTGTATCCTCGACTCATTGCATTTTTAGACAGAGCAGGGAAACTGTGGTTTATCTACCTAGAGAGGATGTAGCAAGGAATATTCCCTGCCTTTATAGCTATCCCTATAGTTATATCATGTTTGTTTCATACTCTGCCCTTTCCCATAGCTCATAACTTTCATCTACAGGTGGCAACTTTTGGAAAGACTGGGCAGTGCTTGCTGAGCTGACCAGGGAGATTCTTAAGTTTGCTGACCATTGGATAATGAGATGGATCACACATCCTGCATTTTGCCTTGGGAGAAAAAGGAGCAAGCGTGCCAAGCAAATTACTGGATGATTTACTTATTTGCAATTCTGGGAGGGAATTTTTATCTTCATAAATCTCATGTTAGGATACGTTTTGTAACTGTGCCCAGTGGTGATACATTTGTCTTTATAAAAATCAGTGCCTTAGCTGTGCATAGGGAGCAGACCTCTGTGCTTCACCCTGGCTGTGTTTGATGTCCAGAGTTAACTAGGATTGCCCAGTGTTTATTTATCTGCTGAGATGAAGCTCTGTGTTTCATCTGTATTGCAGCACGGGCTGAGGTTCAGCTTCTAGCTGGAACGGAGGGGTTGGCATTTAGCAGGGAGCGCGTCGTGTGCCAGGTTTTCTGATGGTCGGGTGCATCGCACCGACAACAAACCCATCAAGGGGAGCTGAAACACGCAGGAAAATGTCAAATGCCAGGAGTAGAGGGATGACAGAGAGGTGACCAGCAGAGTTAACTGTCAATGTGGCCTTTTTTGTGAGAGCTGAGCACAGAGGACTTTGGTTAAAAATCACCCTTGGTTCTTTTCCAGGGTATCTCTCTGAATAAGAGACAGGAATGTATCTAGGCCCTGCATCTTCTTCAGCTGGGCAGAGTTTGTTTCTGAATTTGCTGCCATTCTAAGAGCTTGCTTTTTCACTTCATATTGTGAGGTCCTTCTCCTCCAACCTCAGTCTCACCTGAGTGCTTGGATGCTTGCTGTTATCCAGTCATCTAAGTCATCTTCAGACAGTTGTGATATTTTCTCGTTTCATTGCATCCCACAATCAGGTTATCACCTGCTTTTTTCTGTATGTGTTAGTGCTGGATTCATAGTATTTTAAATTGAATTCTGGACCTTTGGTCTGAAACTAGACATGGACCAGAGCATAAAGGGTTTGCTGATATCAAAGTTTGCCTACACAGTCACTGTCAGCAGCCTATCCTTTGGTAATACATACTGATCAATTCTGATGTTTCCAATGCATTAATTTGTCTCTGACAATTTTCTTAGCTAGAATTTGAGCAGCAGGATTGCTGACCTAAAATGGCCCTAAGTGCTTCATCTTGGAGACCTCCTATTCAATGAAATTTTGGTAGATGATCATCAGCCTAGGGAGATTATAACAGAATTGCTAAGTTTTCCTTTGTCCTGTGCCTATTGAAGATGTAAGATGCATCAGTTAACTGAAAAGTATTATTTTAGTTCAGAAAAGCTTCTGAATGGGCTAAACTTTATAAACAGGGTTGAAGACCCTTACCAGCATCTGGTGGTCAGAGGGTAACACCAGGTATCTGCTTGGCCACCTTTTTGCCTAGCTGCCCCTAGTAAAACCCTCCACCAACAGCCTGAGAGAGGAAGCCGACACAGAAGATGGGTGCTGCTGGTGGCCCGTCACGGTGTTGCAAATCCCTGTGTTGTGTTAGAAATCACTGTAAAGTGTCTGGTTTTGCCTCCTTGCACCGTGGCTTCTTCCCAGCTGAATGCAGTTCATTGCTATCTCTATCACAGTCCTGTCTGAGGCTGGAGAGGGCTGGCTCCACAGCTCACATGGAAAGGTGCAGCCCTGCTGAAGGCAGCAAAGTTACAGTCATTTGCACCACCAAAGGAATTGGTCTTTTGTCTTGTCATCTCTGCAGCCGCAGGGCATGTTGCTCCTTGCTTGCTTAATTGCCAGTTTAATCACAACCTGACACGCTCTTTCAAATGTGATTTCTCCCGCTGAACACCTCCAGCTGTCTCAGCATCTCTGTGTGTGTCCTGTGCTCACCAAGAGCAGCTAAAATGTATGGCTGTGGTTCAGGGTGCCATGAATCTGAGCACACTCCAGCTGCCCTGCTGCTGTGGCTGTGTAGTGATGCTCCCATGCCCAACTCATCCCCAGCTTCCTTGAGAGGTTATCCCAGCACAGCTCGTAGGACAGTGCACACGAGTGCGCATCTGCTCCAGTGCCAAGTCCAACAGCCTGACTGGTGAGATCACCGGGAATTTGGGCTTCCTGGACTACGTTCTGCTTTCATTTTCTAAACGCCCTCCAGAATATACAAATTTTCACAAAGACAGCTCTACAGTTTGCCCTCTGAAGTTAAACTTCAGGGCTGTCAGTACTAGTGACTGTGTTGTTGAGCTCAGGGATGGATTTTCCAGAGTCTCTGCAATCACAGGATTTTCAGTTCTGTTTATAAAAGCCATCTTGCATTTTTAAGTGGAAACAGAAGCTTTAAAGTATAGGTCCTGAAGACTTTGAGGCACATCAAAGAAAAGCCTTAATCTGTAATATTTCTTGTGGGTTTTATTTTCCTTTGGCTTAAAAGTCCTAGGATGTAATCTGAGTTTGGGGATGCTGCTCTTGACTTGTACACACTTGAGATTGAACATGAAATGTCTTCCCAGCACTGACTTTTGAGGAATGTCATTTCAAACACCTGAAAAATGAGGCTTTTTCACAGGTTGGTTTTTTTCTTAGTTGTCCTGGGTGCTCTAAGCTTGTTCCAGTCATTTGTAACCTTTGTAATCAGCTTGACTGGGGTACCTGGGGACAACCTGCAGCCCTGCTCATCCATCTTATAAAGCAGAAACTGTAGATATTTGCCCTCAATCCACAGCACAGATACTTTGTTGCCCTCCACTTTTTCTTTCTTTTGTTCCCACAACTTAATGAAAATCTTCCAGTGTTTTCTAAACCTCTCCTTATCCTGAGAAGAAAGCCACCTTTGTGTCAAGTAGCAGGCAGCTTCCAATCTGTCTTTTCATCTTTATGAAACTAATTGGAGATTTTTGTCTGGTGTCTTGCAAAGCAAAACCTTTCAGAGGACTTGCTCCCTGACCATAGGGATACAGGATTGGATGCCAGGTCTCCAACCTGCTGTGAAGGTGTTTTTGTCCTTTTTGTAGATGCATCAGGGGATCGGATCGCTCCCTTTTTTTTTTTTTTTCCTTTTTTTTTTTTTTCCCCTCAGGGATCTTTTTCACGCCTCTCTTCCTCCCCTCTGTCCATCTTCACTCCTCTTTGATTTGCCTGGAAATAACAGCAGCGTGATTCCTCAAGTCCAGTAACTTGAGAAGGAAACGCCATCTCTAATTAGGACATCCGTGGAGGGAAAGCACAATGAAAGCTTGAACTTCTGCACACAGAAGTCACCTGTGCCAAGGAGCTTTAGCACACTGTGAAATGGCAGACTGGCACAGGGAGCAGCCACCTTCATCAGTGACATTCCCCTCCATCCACAGGGGCTGTGGAAGGGAGGGGAACTTTTGGCTGAAGCTTGCCCCGTATTCAGCCAGCTTGCTTGAGGACTTACAGCTAGATTTAGAATGCTGCATTTATACTGCTCCGCAGGTGTCACAGCCATGGTGGGGTCACAAGTACTTCCACATGGGAAATTTTCTGTCTTTCTTTGATTTCTTTTCTTTAAGCAGATTGTGCTGCCAAGGAATCCCTCTACAGCAAGTGGGCTTGTTTGTAATGCAAGTTACTGAAAACAAAATACTCTTCTATCAGATGCTTGTGTACACACAATTCCTGTTGTAGTGGTCACTGAGCCATTCAACCAATGTTACTTGAAACTATCATCTCAGTCAGAGCTGGAATGGCTGATATTACAGAGACTGTATTCAATCTCAAGGTGCCAAGCCAGAAATCATACCTCCCTCTGAGTGGCCCCAAAACTGCTGAAAACTATTAGATATAACCCACTAAAGAAGGATTAAACAGGGTTGCTCTATCTTTTCTCTGGTCCAGGTAAAAAAAAAAAAACCAAAAACGTATCCATCGTGGGCTCCTAAACAATGAGGTGGTCATTACTGGGGCTCAGTGTGAAGCTAATTCTGTAGAAGTTAGAATCCCACACAGGTCTGATACATAGTCAGAAATACTGGTGCTTTTTCTTCCTTGCTTGCATCTCAAGAGGGTGAAGGAAGAGCTTCTTGTCCCTTACAGAGGCCAGGTTGGCCAGATAATTGAATCTTGACTTTGTCAGTTCTTCAGTCGAGAGATCATTTAAGAAACCTAAATGTACAGTTAAGGGTTAGCCTGTTAGAGGATGTTTAGCTTGAAGTGGTGGTCAGCATATATGAATATGGAACTCCATACATTCATTAAAGCAACTAAAGGGTTGTAGTCTAAAGGGGAAAAAAAATTCTCTTGTATTGAGATACTGGCTAATTGTGTTTCAGACGTGATGGAATGTATGACTAAGGACAATTTGAATATTGTCCATTGTAAAGGAAAATACTCTAAACTAAAGCTGTCTATTAAGTTTACAGCAGCATATTTTACTGCAAAGAACAGGAGCCTGAAGCAGAATGAGCTAAAAGAGTTTTCAACTGGGCTGAAACACACAACCTTTTGGGTGTACTTTTCAGACTCTGTGGTCTCACTTGCAGTCATGCTGTATGCTTCCTGCAGTCTTTTTGGGGGTCTGACAGGCACATCAAGAGTGATGTAGTGTAACAGCCTCTTCCCCTGCACGTGTACAGCTAGATCCTTGGGATCAGGAAATCTGGCAGTGCCTTGGGACCCTTGCCCTAGTGCTGGCAGCCAAAACAGAGCCCCAACAGACCTGTCTGCTGCCCTTGCACAGGGCAGACATCCAGCATGATTCATACAGGGCTGTAGGATTCTCTGTGTCCGTTGGACGGTCGTTCGGGACAAACAGAGATCTCTATGTTTAGGTTTTAGAACATGAGGTTTATTGCAGAAGGCGTGGGGAGAGAAAGGCTTACTTGGAGCTGCACGGCGCAGCTCCAAGCAGGCCAGAGAAGTGAGGGAGAAGAGAAGGATAGAATGAAGAGAACAGAGCAGAATAGAATGAGCAATGCAGAATAGAATAGAATGGAATGACCCGAATGAGTGTTTACAATACAGTAAATCATCTTCTGTGTTGAATATTCTGATTTCCATTGACCAATCTAGAATAAGCTACAAATCTTACAACATTTGCCTACAGCCTATAAGAATCATCGCATTAGCCTATGACGTTGCACTTTAAACTCCAAAAGTTGCTTTTTGGACCCTCTGATGGGTTTGCAGGGTCTTCTCTGACCCTTGGACCTGCTTGCAAGCTGAAGGCATTGTTCAATCAAGTGGGGATTACCTCCAGCCGGCCATGCTATTGTTTTCCGGTTGTTCAGTAACTGGGGTTGGGTAACTCAAAGCTTGTCTTCATTTCAATCTCACCTACAGTTTTTGCTAGGTAATCATATTTATACATTTTCCCTATCCCAGCTTCCCCAACACAGGGCGAAGGAGGCTCAGGTGAGAATTAATCTGTATTATTCAAGGAGTACCAATCAGGATCTTATTGTTCTAGGCAGTGTGCAGACTTATAATCAAAACTGTCATCCAAAGGCCTACAGTAACATCATGGGAACCAAGATAAGAAAAATCCTGAGACATGCTTGAAGGGCCTTAAGGAATGTAGGTCCCAAATACAGAATATCTGATACCAAAAGATTATATTTGACCTTGTATGAAACATCTGGTCTGTAGATGTTTGCTGTGTGAACCTGTGTTCTGTGCACAGTTATTGGGAAGTCTGTGAGCTGGTGCAGTTTCTGACCCATTGCAAACTTTTCATTCCCTGGCCATGAAGAAGGAAATAAGTGTAGGATGACAGCATGCAGGGAACAGACAGTAAAATCTTCCATGTCATTTCTGACTTTGTGAAGCTATGAAAAGGGACAAAATGAAGTTTATAAAGTCCATAGTTGACTTCACCAGAAGTAAAATTCACAAGCTGCAGACTTCAAATCTCTTTGAATCTATAAACCAGCAATTCTGCTTCACAGGTCTTTAAAAAAAATTAAAATTGGCCACATTGAGCATGGGTTTTCTCAGGTAGGTAAAGAGAAAAAATAAACATCACAATGTTTTGACACTTAGCTGGAAAAAGTGGAGAAAGGCCCAATAAGCAAGACAGCAGTCACCGAGTTATAAAACTGGGTTATATGCAAAGGTGAAAAGAGTGCAAAAACAACAAAACGACAAATTGTCTTTGCAAAGGACTTTTGGGCTGCTTGGCATTGCTTCACCTTAGAGGACTGGGGATTTCTGGAGTTCCCAACTGAGGCGATAGAAAGAGATGCTCTTTCACTGACTGACAGGAGCATGCTTAATCTTTGCTATAAAGTGGTAAGAGTGCTCCCAGGATTTGGCCATCAAAAATTGTATTCAGAATTACCACCGATGCAGAAAGGTTACAGATGCATTCACAGCTAGGGGGACAAGGTTTAAAAATGCTTCGATTTCACTTTCTCTGAGCTGAGGAAGGGGAAGATGATTCCTAATGATTATTTTAAAAAAATTCCAATCGTGCTTTCTTTGGATGGCTGATCCAGCAGCTGGCCTGTTATTGGCATTGGAGATAAACTCAGAACTATAAGTTCACCCAAACCATATTGACTCTGTCCTAAGTGGCAGTCAGAAAGTCCATATGCAGTTGCTCTATGTGAATTTGGGAAACTGTTGCATTCAGAGCCTGTATCTGTGTGCGATGGGAAAATACAAGTGACTTCCGAGACCTTTCTCTTCCTCTCACAGGTTTTTCCATCCGGCTAGGTTAATGATAAACAATGCAGCAAAAGCAGGCGATCTCCCCTCTCCTCCCCCTTTCCCTGACATTGAACTGAAAGCATGGATTCTTTAGGAGGTTTTTGATTGAGAGAGAAAACATGAAAACAGAGAGGAAGTCTGTCAGAGTTGGATCAATTTGCCCAAACAGCTCAGTTTTTCAGCTGACAGCATTTTAGCACTCAGAGGGGAGTTGTCAAAATCTCTCTACAGGCAGTCATGTCCTTCATGCTGAGAAATACCTTATATTATCTCAAAAAGAAAGAAGAAAAAAAAAAAAAGAAGAAAAAGCAGACAAGACAAGATGGCTTAGATTCCTGTTCTTTTAGGTCACGGAGAAAACACGCACTCTTGTTTAATTTCTTCATCAAATCATGTAGCGTTAATCTCGTTGGCTGCTTGATCACTCACTTTGAGATGGAGTCTGTCCCCTCTTGCAGTGTCCCGCTGCATCGCAGCCGAGGCTTGGCAGCAGGCAGGAATGCAGAGCCAGGCAGGCAGTGCTGCCTGTCTCAGGGCTCCTGGTGCAGATCAAAAGAAGTGATTAATGCAGTTAGGGTGCACTGACCCACTCGGAACACAGATTACTCATCACTCTGCACTTCCTCAATGAGAGCAGTTGATAAAAATACCTGTAATGAAGAAGATGCTCTAATGCTTGATTGTCTGACAGCCCTTTCTGGACTGCAGTCACAGTCAGGAATGGTCACAAAAACCCAGCGGAGATTAAGGTTTGTGTGGTGTGTTGGACACACAGGAATGGAAGATGGGGTTGATTAAGTTGGACAGGAGGGTGCAGGTTGGGAGGCAGGGAATAAGGCCTGTGATGAAATTGGGGCTCACAGCAGAAGTGCAGGCAGTATTGGGGAGGTACCGTGTGGGAATGGAGATTGTGCTACATGTGCAAAGACATAAAGGTTGGAAAATAAAGACAGAATTGGAGGGGACATCTGCTATAGGCTATCACAAATGGAGGCAGGCAAGAGTGACAAATTCTTGGGCCACATCACACAGTGTCTGAAACCACAAGACACTTCAATTACTATCTCCAGGGTGGTGACTCACAGATCTACCTGTCTGCTCTGGACACATCTCCTACCTCAAAATCCAGCATCTCAGCTGATTTCTCTGACATTCACCCTGGATGCTTTGCCACTGAAATTTAAGCTCAGCATGGCAAGAGCTACTGCCCGATTTCTTCTTCTCCCCCACTGCTCCCCTTTCTGCATGAACAAGAGTGGCATAAGTAAGAGAATGACAGGGCTGTGTCCCAAGCTCTGCCTGTGAGGAGTGTGTGCTGTAAGGCATTTGGCTTTCATTAAACCCCTTGACCTGGGATTGCTCTCTAAATTATGCTGGCAGGTGAATTTAAAGCTGTCTGAAAGGCAGTGAAGGGAGGTTGCAATTGGTGGGATTCTCCCTGGGGCAAGGAGAGAGTCGGGTGGGGGGGGGTGGAGGGGTTGTCCAGATACAATGCCACTACTGTTCCCAGGTGTGGCTTCATGTTACAGTTAAACTGATAGCTGTCCCCATCCCACCCCTGGCTCTTTTATTCTTCCCCTTTCCTTTGCTTCAGATCTGGCACTGCTGCCACAGCAGCCTGAATTGGTTCTGCTGAGTGAGCCAATGGAAAACTAGTAATTATTGTTTTCAGTGGGTCGTTTTCCATCAGATCAGCTCTACCTTGCTCTGTGCTCGCGTTAATTGCCAGATCTGCTGCAAGAGAGAGGGGATGGGAATGCCTGGCTGTGTCACAGGGGAAAGGAGGCTGCTCTGGTTTAGCTCTGACATGAGGCTGCAGCCTTGGTTAAGAGCTGCACCCAGCTGAAAGAGATGGGGGAGACAAGAAATAGTCAGCAGTATTCCTTCCCCCTAAAGAAAGGGAAAACTAAAACAAAATTTCCAATTATGAGATCTGCTGCTCAGCATCTGATAGTGTGAGGTGGACAGCCCCAAGGAGATACATTTCAAAGCAGTGTAAAGAACAATTTTGCCTTTGCAGGAGATAGACTGGATGCCTTTGGCTGGGTTTTCCCTAAACTTCTCCATCCCAAGTCTTTTCAGGCACATGAGGCAGAACAGGCTGGGCTTGACTCACTAAGGAGGTTGGAAACATCCTGTTTGACTTTTGGGACAAGAGCAGAGTAAGGACAGCAGGAACTGGCACAACACTCTTCATATCAGATTAAATCTCTGAGGTGTGACCCAAAAAGTCTCACTGGGTTTTGCTGTATTCACCATTGCTAAATTCACTTAGGGTGTTTTGTGACCAGTACTTGTCATTTGCTCCAGTGCTCTGAGGACTGCATTGCTCCAAATCCCTCTGTTTCCTCTGCACCAAAATCTTTCTCCTCCTCTCCCACGTTTTTCAATGCAGGTGACAGGTAAATTTTATTTCATAGCACAGCGAGCACATCTGGGAGGGAAGGAAAAATACATCGTGTCATGTTTCTTTAGCCTGCTGGGCAAGCCTTTGGGGAGACAAGCTCAAAAAATGTGCCGTTCTGGAGGTCAGCTCCCTGCTTTGGGCACCGGGGAAAGCCAGGCCTGGATACAGCCTTGCTGCATGTGCTGCAGTGTGGGGGGAAGATAGGAGATCTTTAATGCAGTTTAATTATTATGGCATGCGTGAAATATTTCCCAGGTTTTTTAGTTCTTCTGCCTTCCCAGCCTTTATACCAGGCTCTTGTACCACAGTGTAGGTTTTGGGATGTGCGCCGGAAGATACAAAGCATCACTGGAGCCGAGGTGCTGCTAAATCAAATGTTTTAAGTCCTTAACAGAAGGATGAGGTTCACCTAAAAACAAAAATTACAATGATCACACATGAAAATGGGGAATTTTGGTGTGACTTGAAGAAGCTTATTCACCTCCTACTTCAGCTGGAACATGAGTTTCTGAGTCCTAAAAGCTCCTTGGAAAATACACATCTGCCACTAGTGAAAAGCTTCCAAGTGCTTCAGCTGCTGTAATGCTCAGGTTTTAACCGATTCCTTTGGCATTATTTTTGTCCATACTTTCCCCTGTAGCTCAAACCTAGCCTTGGTCCTCCCAGGTAATGGCTGTCACATGAGGGACAGCTTGGTCATCAAAAAAGGTCATTATGATTTCCTTCCTCTCATGGTTAGGGCTGTTGTTTATTGTGACAAATTAAAAATAGGAATAGTATTTCCTCGGAGAAGTCTAGTCCACCTTCTGCTCACACAAGCATACTGCCAGGTGCTGCTTTTCGATTTGCATTTTCTCTGAAACACAAAGTGCATGTGTGACAGGGACTTCGTCAAACATCTCCACAGTTCACCTCTTTCCCTGCAATTTTCTTTGAACTTTCTTCTCAGTTTCAAGGTCGTCTTTGCATTCGACAGCTGCCTTGGCTGAGCCTGAAGTTTGCTTTAGTCAGTACTGGGAAACTCGGCCATGGCCCAGTGAGGCTGCTGGTGTTGGTAACCTCTGTTTCAGCAGGCAGACGTGACCAGCAGCCAGCTGTACCCCGCGGAAGCCACACTACAGGCACCCTGCTTTTTCCTGCTGCAGTGGCTTTAAGCTTGCAATAGTTCCTGGAATGAAATATAAGAGGCAAAATGACAAGAGAGCAGAGATAATGTAGTCAGAGAGTTCCTCTTGGAAAAGAGGGTTTTCTTGTGTTCAGAAGCATCCACGGCTTCGAGGGAAGGACAGGGAAATGACCATGGGAGCGAGGGAAGGAGAGGGAGCGCGTGAGTTGCTGCTACCTTAAGGAGTTAAAAGGGCATTGAGAGATGAAAGAGAGATGTACAGATGAAAGAGAGATACTCCATAAAAGGCCATGAATAAATGAAGCAGTGGACAGAATCCGTGCTAACCCTGACATGTCTGAGGAAGAGAATGGCTTTATAAAAGCTTTATTTAAAAAGAAAGCTTTTAATGCAAAATGGAAAGGGGTGGGCAGTGAGGGAATGATGTTTTGTAAAGGTAGTCATTGATGAAAGGCAGAAAAAAAGGCTGCCAGGAGAAGTCTGAATATGTGCGGAGTAATAGGTCTGAATTAAATTTGTTTAATAGCATGTCAAAAGAGTTTGTTAGCAAGCCCACCAGCTTTTTAATTTCTCTTTTCATATGTTTTTATATGTGCCTACATATTATGGGATTCAAAAAGACTCAAGAGGGGACAAAAAAGGAAAAGAAAAAAAAATTTACTAGTTTTGAAAATTAAAGAGGATGAGAGTGATGATCCTAGAAACTGCAATCCAACAAATTGAATGTAATCTTTTTCTAGATAATAAATTGGATTTTTGAAAAAATCCTGTTAACATTTACAGAATTATACAAATGTGTCCAAAAAGTAATGTTGTATTTTATAGATCAGATCATCACAGACAAACTGGGCTGCTTTTAAAACTGACTTTTTTCAGTTACATGGGGGGAAAAAAAGGCCACAGATGCTTTATCTGTAGAGATATTGGTAAAATCGTCAGTATGCTTTCCAAGACTTTTCCTCAGAATATATATTTACTGTACCTAGCATGTGTCTTATCCCGTTGTTATTATTAAAAAGGTAAAAATATGTGAAAAACTGAAATCAAAGGCTCAGGAATGGATGTGTGGTTTCACAGCTATTAACTAATTAATGATCCAAGCAAGTGGACTGACAACTGAGGGATTAAATCCATGGAGGTGCCTGCATTCAGAGGTACAGGCAAGAAGGGGGGTGTGGGAGAGGCAGTACCTGGGAACATGGGTCATCAGAGATGCCAGCACGAAATTAAATTAAATCCTCTGCATGAAATGCTGACTAGGTTGTCTGAAAAGGATCTTGAGAACTGGTGAACCTGCAGAAGACAAAAGAATGCTAAAAGAGGCTGGAAAATGGGTGGAAATCTGAGTAATCTGACATGACAGCAAAAAAATGTGTTGCAGTGATCACCTCTGGATAAGGACAGAAAAGAAAGGGGACTCTCACCTCTTGAGAACAAAGAGTTTGAAGCATGTTTGTTAAAAAAAATATAACTCTTGGTGACTTCTCACTGCATGACTGTCCATACCCACCATGGGCACTGAGCAAAGGAGCAGCAGGGAAAAGGGAGAACCATCCATTCAGGTGATTGTGGTTACCTTCATGGCATCACCAGGGCTTTAGGAGACAAGTCATCAGATGTTTTAAAAGGCCTTACTTTTAGTCTGGTAAACATTGGTGGTTTTTTTTCCTTTGCTTTCGGGGGTTTGAATCTTTCAGTCTTATGTTTTCTGTTCCGGTTTTCTCTTTGACAGTGCACTGGAAAATCTCAGGTACAAAATGAGCAAGGGCCAGGCAAAAAGGTTTCCCATGTGCACACATCACAATAGGTGTTCTAGGTGTTCTACTCTAGAAAAATTAAATGTCACCAGCACTGGCAATTTGGTCCAGGATCAGGAGGAAGGGCTGCCCTGTTAGGTGCTACAAATAGTGGTAATGCTTCCAGAAAGGACCAGGAGGAAGTGATTTTAATAAATACACAGATGACACTTCTTTGTTGCTATTTTTCTTGGTTAGTCCATGCATTTGCAGACTTTTTTCTGTAGTTTTATATCATTGCATCTGTAGATGACTGAATCACTTAGGGGCAGATTTTTGAAGATGTGTGGATGTTTATTTTCTGTCTATGAGCATCCAGATCCCTTTTTTAAAAAAATAGTAAAAAAAAACAAACCAAACCACCCTTAGGCCAAGCTATTACGTTTCCTTCAGTCTTCACAAAACATTATCTTTGTTCTTCTAAGTTATTAGCTTTTTAAAATATGTTGTATCTCTCATGTGTCAGCCCTGAAAATAATGGCCAGTCAAGCACTTTTTCTAATTCACAAACATTGTTCTCGTTTCCTCTCCCTGAGGAAGGCCATGTCACCAGATAGACTTTCAAGGTCATATCCATATTTTTGCCCTCAAAATTGTTGCTCCCAAACATGTTTTGTTGTTTTGTTTTATTTCTTTTCACATTGTCACAGCACATGGCCTGGCTGCTGTGAAGACAGGCGGTTTGTGGCTGCCTGTGCCACACTTGCTGTCTGCCCTGTCTCTCCTGAGATGGTGTGGATATTTAGGCAGTGTTGGCCAGAGCTGCATCCCTGTGTTATGACGCAAGAAAAGCAGGTCAGGGATGACCTACAGCTGTCTCCCCGCATTAGCCCTTGGTGCCTGTTGCTGCCTCTGCCCCCCATGTGCCACTCCCAGGGAGCCATGGGCACAGCTCTCTCCAGCAAGAGGGAGAAGGGAAATGGAACACAGCCTTAGCTAGTAGATATGAAATTGGCAACCTCATCAAACATTACTTTGATGATTACATTTGATTGCTGTTCACTTTTTTACCTGGGAGCCGGTTGCAGAAACAGCAGATGGTTATAGGCAGGGTGGGATGGGGAGAAGGCCATGCAAGCTGTTCCTATAATGAGGCATGCTCAACTTCCCATCAGCAACAGAGACATCCTGACCTTTGGTATTTTGTCAGAAGTCTACTTTCTTTTTTCTGCACCACTGTCAGCTCAAACTCAATGCGCAGACAAAACAGCTGAAGGATTGGAGAGACAGGTGTGGAGTGTTTCTGCCTTTTATTATTTTAAGGCTCTCACATCCATCTTTTCAAGTGCTTTTCTGCAGCAGCTGGAACTGAAGAGAGGTAGATAGGAGTCCTTCATTCCTAGGGCTGGAGCTTGCAGTAAGCTTCTGAAACTGCAAAACTCCCTCAAAAGGGCCTGGGAGTCGGCCTCACTTGGGAAAGCTGGTTCTGTCAGTCTTTGAGATCAACATGAGCTGTACCAGTGATGTCAGTCCCAAAACCTTTCATAGGTCCATTGGGTAAAATTTTGGGTTTTAATAGAGTCAGTGGCAACACTTGTAATGTCATTAAATCCAGGAGGACCTTGTGCTTGTGTACCAGTCCCATTGCTTCAGATGCCTCCCTTCCCTCAACCCTCTCAAAGGTCACTGCTGGCAATAATAGTAAAACCAAGGCAAAAATCTGATTCTATTGATTAGCAACATTTATAAGGTAACAGTGGAGACCCTTTGTTTCTTCAATGTGAACACTCTGATGAGTCTGAAGAACAAGTGAGCTGGCATTCACGCCCAGAAAATGAATCACGACAATTGTTTGCATTGCTTTTTTTTTGGAGAAGGAATATTAAACCCCAAATTTTGACTTATTAGCATTGTGAGAAGTATGCAATCTAACAGAAGTCTGTTTTTTTAGTAGTAGTACGTAGTGGTAGTAGTAACAGAAGTTTGATTTTTTTTTTTGAAGTACTGTGTTTTGCTTTAGCAGCAAATAGATAAAAGCTGTCTGCAACTTCTTTCATTTATCACTAGAGAGCATTTGATGCTACTGCTTCCTCCATATAAAGTAAAAGCTTTAATAAAGGAGTAATAAGCTTCTATAGTTATTACAGAATCATAGTGAATGTCTAAAGAAACTCACAGATATTTTTTAGTCTTTCATATACTGTGGATATATCTTCTTTACTCCAGCCTAGCCCTTTAAGTCTGCAGAGTCATTCTGTTTTGGTTTGCTCCCAGGAAGACCAGGTGATTAGAAAAAATACCAACCAAACAAAAAAACCCCAAAACACATGTGTCAACAGTGTGCCCAGAACAAGTTCAGGAAAGGGCCATAATGATCATAAAGGGCTTGAAGCATCTCTTTGTGGGGGTGGGCTGAGAGAGCTGTGAGTGTCCAGCCTGGACCAGATCATCCAAGGGATTTTACTGGTGTGTAAGTACGTGATGACGGTATAAAGAAGATGGAGCCAGGCTCTTCCTAAAGGCAGATAGGGAAAAGCTTTTCTGTTTTGTTTTTTTTTGTTTGGGTTTTTTTTTTTTTTTTCCTGTGAGGGTGGCAAAGCACTGGTACAGATTGCCCAGAGAGACTGTGGAGTCTCCATCTTTGGAGATACTGGAAATCAGATTGGACACTTGCTGTGGGCTCTTGCTGCCCTTGAGCGGGGCTAGGTGATTTCCAGAGTTTTCTGCCAAGCTCAGCTATTTTACATTTCAGTGATATCTTTGATGCAGCAAATGGGGAGGCTGTTCTGTGGTTATAAGGGCACTGATCATCCTGCACATTGAGCAGCTTGGAGTGAGAGCAGAGTGTCTGCTTGTGTCTGCTGCAGAACCGAGCAGCTATTAAATGATGACTTCTGCTCACTAATGACATCAAATGGGTTTTTAACATGTAAACGAGGAGAGGAAAGCAGAGTAACTTGTTATTTGCTATGGGTTTGCCTGAAGCAGATTTCCCATGTTAAAGCACTTAAAAGCAAATACAGAATTTATGATGTGTTGGTAGATTTTAAACCTGAATTACGTCCAGTTGTTGTAATGGCTAATAATGCAAATTATCCAAGTCACCCTCAGTGTAAAGCAGTAAATATAACCTGCAGATTCAGACACACTTCATGGGTTTTTTTCTCCCCTTTCCCATTAGTATTTTATCTCCCTGAAGAGATGTTTTCAACATATTATGTGCACCAGCATACTGTGCTTGTGGTATTCCTGGATGTCATTACAAGGAAGCCTGAAGACTGTACCGCTGCTCCGCTGCCTGTGACGCTAGCTTGGAAATTGCTTGGAGCAACAACAGCAAGTGTCAACAGGGAGCTGTATTAATTATTTGGAATGTGTCTCTTAAGAGGAATCAACTGCTTTTATTGCAGAACGAATATTACTTGAAATGGGAAGGTTACTCTAACTGTTATCATAATCTATGTGTCATTAACTTTCCATGTTTAGAAAAAGAGATTAACAACCCTGTAAATTGGTACAGTAAATAGATGAATTATAAAAAAATGTTCTTATTATAAATAGAAGTTTCTCAATGTAGTTACCTCCAGATTGCTGGAGAAGGATTGAGCCTTTAGCAACTGAGAAACGGCATGGTGGTGTTGGGAACCAGAAAGCTTCCACCCATATGAAAGCAATGCTGAGCTCTGAAAAATGATATCTGTGTCTCCTGCAGGTGGGACAAACAGGTGGAATTGTGCTTCAGAAATGGCTATGACACAGGAATGCTCACTTCCCTCTTAGAGTGAGATTAATAGATTGAATGGGCTTGTGTGAAATTGGGTTCTCTGCCATATAGAGAGAGAACAGGTTTCAAGAGAACATAGTACAAGGTGTACATAGTAGTGGCAAAGCAGGCATAACTAAGGTTCAGCAGAGTACCCATGTCTGCAAGGAAAAAGTGAGAGATGGGAGCAGTTTCAGCTTTTCACCAGATGTCTCTACAAAATGGACGTTCATTGTGACAAACACACAGAACAAAATACTTGCAAACCTGGTTTTTTAATTCGGTGCCATAAAAATGCTGTGTATTTGACTATAGCCCTGATAGATCTCTGTAGGAAACAGCAGAACTAAACCACTTATTTGTCCACAGGGCAGGCTCACCACGGGCAGGTTTCCTACATTGCCCCACCGATCCACCTTGATTCAGATGTGGAGAGACCGCCGTCCAAGGGTGAGTCAGTGAGACAGTCTCCATTCATTTGCATTCCCAACCAGCCACCGGCGTGGGTGGATGTCACTCACGTGTTCACAGAGCCTCCATGGCCAAGTTGTCACCCTCCGTTCAAGGACACTGTGGGGAGCAAATTAATTCCTGCAGGAGAGATGTATATGAGATGGCTATGTCCCCTGTGTCCCATTGCATAGCTTTGAACATGCCATCACGTCACAGGGTGCTTTGCTCTCCCCACTAGTTCACTCCTGCAGGGACAGGTACACCTTAGGCCCTGACCTCTGTCTTGCACCTCTTCTTCCTAACGGCAGTGCAAAGGCACAGGGAGCTGATGGCAAAATGCAAAAAGGCAGGTTTCAGCTGCCCCTCAGGTGAGTAAAGGGTACAGAAGGAGTTGTACAGTGGTTCAAGCCTGAATTCAGTCCTCATTGCTGTTGCTTGAGGGGTTTTTTTCCTAGACTTGGTGAGGAGATGTTCATTATAGGGGATGACTCGAATTTTAGGTGGGCTGATTGCCCTTCGGAGCGATGCTAGTAGCCAATATGTACAGAGTAAGTCCAGAACAGCCCTGCTAAGGTGCATCTCTTGCATGGTGCAAATAAAGCAATGTGAATGTGAGCCCTTGATTTCTCTGCCCCATTTGGAGGATCATTCCCAGGCTGTGCTATGCTGTGCTGAGCCCCAGTGTTTCTCCCTGAGGCCTGGGGAAATAAGCGTGTCCCTAGAGCAAGCATATGTGGTGGTGCAGACTTCTTATGCCTCCCTTTGCGCCTTTTGGTTAGGCTGGTCAATATTCAGGTATGCTGTCAAAGTTCTTGTTCCAGCTTGTTCTTCTTGGAATAGATAATAACAAAGCTAAAACCATACAGGAATATAAAGGGATTTCTTGGTCAACTCTGCAAGTGTATATGACCATCAAACCCAGGAAATGTTGTGAATAAAGAGAAGGGGAGGAAGAGGGCAGCCAAAGTGTGATAGCATGGAGATACTCTATAGCTTAGGTTTGGGGGGTTTTTCCCTCTTTCCCTCTCTTCAAAGGGTGCTACAGTGGCAGAAAGGGTACCAAATTGACCTGTGTGGTGATTGTCACCACTCTGCCACAACACTGTAAGGCTGTTGGTGTGTGTTTGTGCCTGCACATGTTTCTCTAACAGATCTTAATTGAAAAATGCAAGGTGGAACCACGTGCAGGGTGGCGTGAGGATGCCACATTCACAGTCCTCTCTCCAATTCTGGTCTTGCCATGAATCAGGCTGGTTGCGTACAATCTCCTGGCAGTCCACAACCTCCATTCAGCTTTAAGTGAATTACCCTGGGATTTGACATGTGCATATGAGACCAACAGCTTCTTCCAAGTCATTTGAAAACCTCCAGTTCTGTGGTAAAATTTACTACCTTGCTTTTATAGCAGAGCACTCTAGTGAGGCAGAGACAGTTATGACTTGCAGGACCTTCTTGCTCTGGTCTGTCATTGAGGTGATGAATTGGAGCTTACTTAGAATAGGTCAATGAAAATCCTTGCCTTGGCATCTGGAGAAGACTATAGACGAGTGAAAGATGCTGGAACAGCAGCAGACAGAGAACCTGTGTCTTGCTTTCTCCAAGCTGAAAGAGCTAAAGACTAACAAAACTCTTCAGTGATCTGCCGTTCATGAGGGCAGAGCTACCTCGGCAAGATAAATGGCAGTGCCGCGAGGCGCAGGGCAAAGTGGGTCAGGCAGAACAGTTGCAGTGCTTGCAGAGAGGGTGAAATAGAGTTTTTCCAGCATTGATGGCTTTCACTAGGGCCTCCACCCCCAGAGTTGAGAGATGTTAAAGAAGGAGCTGGTCAGGGTGAAAGGACTGATATTACTGCTGCTGTGTGCTGGTAAAAGGACTTGAATACTCTTGTGTAACTTAACAGGAGAGGGCTGGGGAGGAAGCCAGCTCTGGAGGCATCAGTCTCTTAGCTGGTGACTTGTGGCCGTTAAAAACGTAGTAATTGGTACTGTCTCCTGGGGGAAGAGCAAGGCTTTCCTCTGGCCCTGGAATGTGGGATGTCTAGCTCTGCTGCCTCATTTCTCATCAACCTCAGCATCCAAAATCCATTAGAGTATTATTGTAATAGTTGTTTTTGTTTGGTTGGTTTTTTTCTTTTCCTAAGAATATTAGGCTTATGATTCTTTTTTGTTTGCCTGCCTGCGACACCTTAGGACATGCTTGGTTCATGTTCCAAGCTTCATCCTGTAACCACAATGGGTGTTTTAAACAAAGGAGTCAAAACCACCTGTCTTTAAGCTTGTGTTCCTCCACATTTCCTTTAGCTGGATCTCTAAAACCAGAGCAGGATTATGACAGTCAGCATAAACCACTAAAGCTTTTGGCTATGCCTTTGATGCTCTTCATTACCCCTCCATGCTGCCCCCTGCACTAAGCTGAACACCAGATGCAGGCCAACCTTGCAGTCAGATTAGCAAAAAGAAGCAGCCACCATACAGTTTTAATTGTAATAAATGGAAATAGAGCCTGAGTAGGATGCTTTAATAGGAGCATCTTTCCTTCCTGTATTATCAAAAAAAGATACAGCTTTAGTGCTCCTGTGGGTCTATGCAGTTGCAATTCTCAGCTGACAGATTTATTTGTAACTGCCTCTTCCTTCTCTTTTTAAAAAATTTTATCACTGGTGACATTTACACACATTGTTTATGCATGCAGGGGATTTTTACCTGCCTTTCAGAGTCCTGACGCTAGTGGTGAATAAACTGCAGTAGTTTACTAGTACATTAGTGTCACTGTGCATTACAGGGTAATTACTCTGAGCCACTGCTCAGTGCAGCCACCCAGGAATGACACTGTACGTCACTGAATAGAAATGAAGCCCTGAATCAGCATCTTTCATCAAGGCACTTCTTACTCCACACCCTCTTTTTAATTTGAGACTGTTGTAAAATTAGCTCCATATATGAAGCGCTGTTAACCACTATTTTTACACCTCCTTTCAGTCCAACAATCTGGATGTGACTACATGATTCTTATGCAAGTGTTTACACTTTCTTTATACAGAATAATTCCAGGGATAGCTGAGACCTCTAGGTTGTGATATCATAGACTGAAGACTAAACCTGTGTTTAAAAATGGATCACTGGTTACTGACAATAGCAAGGAGTTTCAGAGATGAGAATGACACTCATACTCTGACTTAGAAAGGGATTTTATGAAAGGGATTTTATGAAATTATCATGTACAGCAATAAATTAAATTAAACGTTTATACTCAAATTCTGCCAGGTACTGAAACACCGTAAAGAAGTGAATTAAACTAACCGAATATGTGCACTAAAACTATTTATAAAGCTGTATAGAAGCAGATTTTAGTGTATATGTGGAATCAAATTAAACTTGAAATGTATGGCTGGCATTTAGAACTAGGCAGCCTGAGAAACTCTTCTCCCCTGTTGAGCTGATGTTTTGTAAAGGTGTCCTTCTAAGTTGAATTTCATAGAGTAGTTATCTTGGAGATTGATACGCTTGAAGTCAGTACATTTCCTAAACATTAACTGATAAGCAAAACTCTTTATTAGTCCTCAGTTCTAGAAATAAATAGCACATAAATAAAGGAGGCACAGGAAGTTCTTACCCTTCTGTGCAGATTTCTCTAGTCATGGAGGTTGTTTTGGCACTGTGTTAAGGCAGTCTGGAAGGTTTTCCTGCAAACCGCAGTTATCAGGTTCATATTCAATAAACACAGAATCTGGCCCTAGTCCTTACACAGCATGTATGGGAGACAGAGGTTTTGCTGGGTTTGCACCTTTCTTTTCCATTCTAAGTGGAAGATGTCCCTTTGTCCCTGCTTTCTTCAAAACCTGGATCCATTCTGCCATTTTTCTCCCCCTTTCCATTTGCAATGTCTGAGGGAGAACCTTTCTTGAACAGCAGAAGCACAGTGAAATCTTATAACCAAAAACAAAGTAGGTTTTTTGTAAGTATGCATTCTGGGTCTTATTTATTTTTTCCTTCCCAAAGGTCCCAGAGAGGGTCGATGGCTTTGCAGATGATGTAGGATGATCTGACAGCTGGGCTTACTGCACAGCCCCAGTCCTCCTCCCCAGGTCCAGGGAAAGGGGAGCGCTGGGCAGCGAGGCCCAGTGGCACTCCTTGCCTTAATTCAGGCTGACACATGGGGTCACATATCCTGTGCGCACCCAGCCCTGAGACACCAGCTTGCATGCCCTTCCCTCCCCAAGTCCAGCACAATGAGAGAGATGCTGTTCAGGAGTCCCTACTGTGAGCCAGAGGTAGTCAGGCACCTCCTGTTTCCAGGCTTTTTCATTTTCTGCTGGAGTCCCCCTGGAGAAGGCATTGTCTCAGCTCAGGAGTCCTTTACAGTGTCCTGCTGCTGCTCTCAGAGGTCCTGCTTTTACTCATCCTGCCTCTTCTGAGTTAGCTATATGTTTCCAGCTTCTTAATGCAGTATTATTTTCCTGACATCATTCAGGTAGAAGAGTCCAGGGGAAAGGCTAAGTTGATGCCTTTAAGCCAAGAAAGGATCATGCAGTGGATGCTATTTGAGGTCCCCTGTGCTCAGGACCCTTATTCCCTTTTTCCAATGCAATTCTGGTATGCTCTATTGTGTCCTGCCCTTTCTTGGTCATGTACTTTGGTTTTGGTCAGCCTTTTTTTTTTTTTCAAGGATGGCATCTCTCAGGGCTTCCCCTTTGTGGCTGCTCTGAGCCCACTAGAGGATCCCACTCACTCCAGCACGGGGTGTGAGTGCTCATTGCAGCAAGCCAGCACCACTCTGTTATCCCATGTGGCTTTTCAGGCTAGCGGTGTGCAAGAGGCGTACAGGTAACTGGTACTGCACCAGCTGGGTGGGGGAGAAGTGGTTATCACCACACCTGCACCATCAGGTTTTGCAATGACTGCGAGCCTCACATGTGCTGTGAATTTGCAGCTGCCGTGTTTCAAAGTCTGTTTCTGAATCTGTCTGCACAGATTTGTTTGTTGTGTTCCTTTGCTGTTTGTTTGCTTTTCATTGGAGTTCTGGGGTTTTTTTTTCTTGTGAAAGACAGCCTCATTCCAGGCTGGATATGAGTCTTCAAACAGGTCAGCATTGCAACAGGGTGGGCTTTGTGCAGAGTGGTAGATGCTGATACAGGAATGTATTGCCAGGGATGGAGCTTGTTTGGTTCCTGGAGATGGTGGAGGGATGGATGAGCTCTCATACAATGCTTTTCTCAGGTTTATGCAGACCTCTCTGAAAATCATTGTGGCTCAGGTCTGTACCAAAATGTCCACCTTTCTGGACTACACTGATGTTCCTAAGGCAGGCAGCTGCTTTGAACATGGGCCATGCTCCGTGTCCTTATTAGGTATCATGGGTGCTGCTAACGAGTATCACAACCAGCATAGCCAGAGCTCCTGGAAATCTTGCAGCGAGCCTGCAGTTCTCCTGTTTGCTTGTTGAGATCCCACCTTGCATCCTGTAGCTCTCCACAGTCAGAAAGAGTTAATTGCACGCCGTTCACTGTTTTGGTTTTCACTGTGGTGTTGAACTGTTGCTCTTATTTCTCCGAAATGTGTGTTTTCACTGCAGAGGAGCACCTCGGGGCATTGCTGTTTATTTATAAGATAACAGAGTTTGCTCTAGCAGAAAGCTGGAGCTAACAAAGTCTCTCAAGGAGGAGTGCTAACTCCTGTGTGCTGGTGGAAACTGTTCAAAGTATTTACACTTGAAAATATTTAAGGATTTTGGGGAAGCGGGGAAGAACTGTCTGAGTGATATTTAACACCTTTTCCATTATTCTTAGTCATCTTAAAAAAAAATAAAATGCCCTTTTTAAGAATTTTTTTTTTTTTACCACTTTACTCTTAGTAAGAATTTTACTATGGAGATCAGCATGAGCTGTAATTTAAAGATGCCTTGAAATATTACTCTTTGTAGGCCATTTGAAGCCACCGTATGACCTGATGAGCTCAGAATGGACATGGACGTGCTCCCAGGAGATTCTTTTGACAGTGGCTTTCGTTTTCCGCTGCACTGAGTTTTGCCACTCGCCATCAGTGGTGGAAGTTTGCACCCACCTGACAGTGGCAACAGCTGGAAAGTAGAGTCAGCTATGGCAGTGCACCCTCAAGCATCACTAATCTAAAGTGAATGTCCTATTACCAGCTTGAAAAAAAGCTGTTGAACCAGTTCAATGTGGAAAAAAGAGTGTAGTGCTGCGTACAGCATGAGACCCTTTCTAAAACTTTTTTTTTCCCCCTTTTCTGCCAGACTAATTTTTGGCTACACTTCTCTTCCTGAAATATTTATAGGGCAAATAACTGTTTTAAATGAGCAGATGGGGGAGACATAAGACAAGCTGTTAAATTAATAAACATGTGTGGTGCTTTATCAGTAAGGAAGCCCATTTTGGCATTTCTTCTGGATGATTTGTATGGCCTATCACCATTGCACCTGGTGCAGGGACAAGAAATGGGCACTTAATAACCAAACAATGTGCAAACTCCTTCCATTATAACTTCATTATGTCAGATATAATCGTCTATAACTAGATGTCAAATACATAATTTATGTCCAGCTCCCCTGTGGAATAGTGGGCATATGAATGAATGGCCCCATTAATGGGAAGGAGCTTTTACTGTGACTTTTCTCCTCCTGGTACATGGTCCATTTTGTCATCTGGTATTAATTCTGAATCATTTCAGAGCTGCAGAAAAATGCCTGTTATATTTATATTTGTGTAATGGGAGAAGATGGCAAATAAATCATATGAGAGATCAAATTTCAGGTTCACTGATTTCCTAAGCCATATGCCTGTGTGAGAGAGACTGGGATTGGTCTGCAGTGCTTTGATTGAGAGGCATAACCAGCCTTCATTTTACACATCCGGAGATGTTAAAAAGGCGCACGATACGAGGTAGCACTTCCTGTGGGAGCCCTCTGCCACGAGGAGCTTAGCCCCTGGAAAGCCAGGATTTGCCACTGCAGCCGTGCTGTTGGCATCCTTTGCTGTGTGTTGTGTCTTCTCTCACACTGTGTCATGTAGGCCCTTGCCTACAGAAGTGCTCCATGACATAACTGAAATATGTCATCGTCCCCTGGAAGGATGGAGGGTATGAAAACCCTGCTTTTCTGGAGGATTCCTCTGGAAATGTATGGGGGTCTTGGAGTGGGACATAGGATCCAAGTTGTTCAGTGGAGGGCTTGTTTATAGGCACAAATAGGTATGAATTCAAAGGATCAGTTTGGCGTAGGATCCTTTACAAATTGCGTTTTATACCTTTTTAACAGTAATGTTATAATATGTAATAATGTTATAATGTATATTAATCAGAGGTCTGAAGCCCCTGTCCTATGCAGGTAGGCTGAGAGTTGATATTGTTCAGCATGGAGAAGAGAAGGCCCCCAGGAGACTTCCCAGCACCTTCAGGGAGCCTACGAGAAAGATGGGGACAAACTTTTTAGAAGGGCTTGTTTCAGTAGGACAAGGGATAATGGCTTTAAACTGAAAGAGATATTAGAAACTAATTCTTTACTTGTGAGTGTGATGAGGCACTGGCACAGAGAAGCTGTGGCTGCCCCATCCCTGGAAGTGTCCAAGGCCAGGTTGGATGGGGCTCTGAGCAACCTGATCTAATGGAAGGTGTTCCTGCCCATGGCAGGAGGGTTGGAACCAGGTGGTCTTTATGGTCCCTTCAAACCCAAACTGTTCTATGATTCTCTGATTTTCTATTGCTGTTATTCTTCACTTATGTGTATGATGTATTTATAGAACACAAATCACCCTTACAAAAGAAACTTAAAAACTGTTCTAGTTAAAGACAAGTTAGGAACAGCAACTTCTAAAGACCTGGGCTATCCAGTGGATAAGTCTGTCTGTCTTCCAGTAAAATGTAGAAATTTAGTTTACCATGTTCTCCTAGAAGTTCATCAGCAGTGCTGTAGAAAGGCAGGCAGATGATTTCCCATACAAGCAAATCATGTTAGGCTCAGACCTACTACTCTTGACAGCACTGAGTTGAAGAGTTTTGTGTTTATTTGATGGCTCTTCAGCTGTGCAGTGGGATTTTCTGTAGGTAAGCGGTTTTGTTTTGTTTGGGTTTTTTTCAGCACTTGGCTGTTGGAATCATCTCTGGCTGAATCAGATATTGTTGGAAATGAGAGATTTCCACCAGAGACAGTGATCTGATGCTTTATAAAATGTCTGGATTTAAAGCCTGTTTTGGCCCCTGACTTTCTGTAAAGTGGATAGTTGAATTTTCTTTTTTTTTCCTTTGTGTCTTGTTTGTTACAGGGAATCCTAGTGATGTGATATAATCCATTCAGAGGAAAAGTTATACCTGTGAATGGTGTACCTCGCTCTTAAAAAGTGCTTTTGGAAATCCCAGCCTTAATAAATGCATACTAAATACCGATTTACTGATTATGGAACACCATGCTAAGACTGTAACTTGGCTCCCTCATAAGAGGCCTCATGTTTTATGACTTTCAGCCAAGTAAATTTGGCTTGAAAACTGCAGTGTTTGCTCAGAAGAGAAGGACTGCTATCCTCTAGCTCCAAATGGTTTGTTACTGCCTTCAAATTGGCTTGATGTAGTTTGTTCTCCTTGAAAACTCACAAAAAGCAGTATTTGGAAGATCTCACTGTCTGTAAGAACAGATACCAAGGTTGATTAGCTGTAATTACAAGGGTTAGAGGGCCAAGATGCATGAGGGTGCAGCAGCCATGGGGCTGTTGGCTGAGGAGCCGTCAGGGATGGAGAGAAACAGCTGGACTTAGGGCAGGAAGAAGGCTGGCTTCGCCTTTAGCCAGCCATGGATGCTGAGTTTTTTGCAGACAGGTACAGGGAAAATCTTATAGATGAAGCATGCAAATTAGTAGTAATTCACTGCAGCTGGGTTTTTTTTGAGAAAATTGCTTGGCCTTTCTTCTGTAGAAAATGACCACAGCTATGGATGCTGTCATGGCAATCTTCCCTTTAGATTTTCTCAAAGTCCTGGTTTCATGTTTATCTCATTATGAGCACTGCTTTCCACAGATGAGTGTGTGTGTGTGACTGTATTATGCCCACAAATTTAGTAGTAGATGTGCAGCAAAATAATACTGTTACTGAGTAAACAATTACATTTCATTTTCAGGAATAAAAGGGAATGTGTGCCCATAAATCTTCTTCTAAATAATCTGTGTTGGAGAGTAAAAAGAAGATGGGGTTTCTAAATTCATGAAGGCCCTTCACAGTGGAATCCTGTGTGCCACTGAAGTGTAACAAGCTTATTTATATTTTATTGTGCTTCTAGATCAAGCTGTATTATTATGGGCTGCATTCCCCTGACACTGTAGCTGTTGCTAAGGAAGCGGTACATTATGTTAATATTTTGTGATCATAACTATGCAGGTTGGGTTATATACATTAAAGAAGTTGGGGGTGGGGCGAGAAGTTAATGCACCATTTTGATTAGAGCCTCCGCAGATTGCTGCTCACATTTAGAAGCAAAAACTAGGCTTGAATTTGAGAATAATTCACGGAGAAAACGGGAGAAAACCAAACAATTGAAACAATTTGTTCACTGAACTTTAAAATTGCTCAGCAGTTGGAATCTGGAACCAGTACTGCTAAGAGGGAGTCTGGCAGAAGCAGGCTGAATGCTTTTACCAAACACGTACGGTGAAGAATTTCACAGCTTCCTCACGCCTTAATGTGTTTGGATCATGTAAACAGAGCATTCATCCTTAATTCCCATTTCCTGACCATTTCCAGTGTCGGTGTCTATTATGTGATTTCAGTACTTTCTCGTTCATTTAGCTTGATTCACTAAGAGCCTGCAGTGTGGCCAGCACCATGCACAAAGGAAAATGGCAAATGTTGCATTAGCTCCAGTGTATGGAATCAGAGAAAAGGCCAGAGTCATGAGCGAGAGACCCATGTCCATGCTAGTTGTTTTAAAAAACACACTCTGCAGACTGTATTGATAAGCATTATGAAAATGTTTACACAACAAGTAAAATAAACAAGGAAGGATCTTGGCATTTCTCCTAAAGGAACGTTCTGAACTGAGTTTCCCCTTTCAAAACTGTTCTCTCATTAATACTGCTGCCAAGGCATGAAGCAACCACAGATAGGACTGGATGGGTAGAAGCTTGCCTCAATTCTGCTAGGCCTTGCACCTTGCTGATTCAGCCAGGACAATGTCCTCAGGAGTATCCTCAGGGCTATCAGGGTCATGGCTCCCAAGAATAGATAATATTTGCCTTGTACTACTGTCTCACACCTTCAAACATTAAGTGCAACAGAGCTGGGTTTGCACTTGGATCAGGTGAGGTGAGGCTTATCCCCTCCTAATCTCATCTCCCAGTCGAGGGGTGCTGAGCAAGCAGGTCCACACAGCTCTGAGATCAGTCCTGTTTGCCAGAGCTACAGCAACCAGTGGCGCTGAAGTAGGGCTGGGAAACCCACTGGAGGCTTGACAGATCCTAACTCTGTTAGTGCTTTTTAACACCAACTTCAGCCTCTGACCCTGTCATGATCAGCACAGCAACTTTTTCTCCCTTATCCTCTGCCTTCCCTCCTCACTGTCCTTTTTGCTCAAACCTTGTGTGGTGGGTTCTTGTGACCCTTAGCAAGGCTTTAGGAAAGTTAATATTACATTTTCCTAGTTAAGGCTGTAATAACATAGGTTAGACCTTGCTGCATGCACCTGATCATAAAATCCTTCAGGAAGCTAAGGTGTCAGGCCTGGGAAGTATCTCTTTTTTGGGCAAATTAAATACAGTGTGAGACAAGAGCAGGATGGAGGGATGGGAGGGAAAGGACCAGTCAGTCCTGAGAGTCAATGCATGCTTCATACTGTAGAGGTGTCTTGTAAAGTAGAAAATGGGAGGAATAAACAGTAGCAGAGGGTAGAAACAGGCAGCAGCGTCTGGGCAGAGAGGATGGGCACAGAGAGCTTGTTGGGCAAGCTGCATGGCTTAGAGTAGAGGAAGGCAAGATAAGATGGACAGGGTGGGATGGAAAAAATGGAAGGGGGTGGATTTTAAGAAGGTTTTTATGTAATGTATAGAGAGATTTAAAATCCTTTGGCTTCAGACAACTGAGACTTTCACTTCCTCCAGCTCCTTCTCCAAGTGCACAGACTAATCGCGTAACATTTATATTTCTGGTTTCCTACCCCAGGCACCTATTTCTATCTGCTTGCTTCTTTCCAGCTTTTGCTCTGAGCTGCTACAATTTAACAGCAAAAATCCAGACATTTCCTTCATCATCATTAACCACTCCTACCATGTCCTCTTAGCAGTAATATAAAGCTCAGCCTAAATGTCAAGAGCAGCTTGGTGTGCTCATCCATTTTTGGAATGTGTTGAAATCTCCTTCTCAGCCTGGCCACCCAGATCTTCAGCTCCTGTCCCTTTCAGGTTGGTGTGGCTGTTCCTGCTGGCTCCCAAGGCCATGGGCTGGGATATTCAGAGTCCGTGGTCTCCCCATAATCCGCCCATGGTTTTAAAAAGTGTCCCCATACGGCCTAAGGTTTGTGCTTATCTTCAAAGGACATTGCTCCTTGCATTGTTTGGTTAAATAACCACAGTTTGGTGTAGTTATTTTGCATGTAAGCTGACAGGGTTGACATTGTGAGTATTTTGCAATCATTTGTTTAATTAGCTGAAGCTCTCTGGGGAGAAGTATATGAAATGGCATACTCCCAAAGTCTAATTTAAATCTGTTTTGCTTTTTTAAAAATTTTTTTTATGGAGGGATTGTAATGCAAAGTATTAAAAAAAAGCTATCATTGAATGGAAAGGAAGAAAAACCCTTCTGTTAATGGGCAGTGCCTCAGTAACAAATTTGTGCAAATACAGAAAGGAAATTACATTGGGTAAAATGACCTACAAGAGGAAAAAATGGAATTAAGTCTGCGCAGCTGTCTTGTCGTTGATTTTTTTTTTAACCTGTACTTCCCCTCTGTTTTCTTTTAGAGCAATGCTTAATTAAGCTTCTCCTTTGTTTGGAGGTTAATTCCTTTTCTAATCTACAGCTGTTTGTACAAAGGTGTTCATTACTGGAGTGAACAAAGGCTGGAGACAGGAGAGTGGCAGGTGTTGAGCCTCGTTTAGTGGGAAGAGATTTTTTTTGCTCGCAGCGAAATCTCAAGGCCCTGCTTTTGGATGCAAGGCTCCTATGTCAGTTCTCCTCTGCTTTCTGCTCCCAGTGAAATGGTTCCTGGGGGGTAGCTGAAGTTTCTGCTGCAGCACTGGGGCTCTCCTGTCCTGTCTGCTCACTTAATCCACTTAATTAGAGCCGCTGTGCTGAGCAGACCCTAAAACTCTTGCCTGACTTATATATAGCAACCACGGGTTTCTTCTTGATGCTTACCTGCCCATTGAAATCACTAAAAAATTAAGACCCTAAACATTTAATGAGATCTGGTGCGATCTTCTTGAGTCCCCATGGAGCAGAGAGTTCCTGCATGCACAGTCACAGCGTGTCCTCATTGCTCAGGATAGGCTCTCCTGCTTGCTGGCATCACAATGCTCGCAATACCTGAAGTCTCTGGTTTTGCTGTAGTGTTTGTAGAACATGCAGAGCACACATCAATCATATAAAAATATTTATATTGCTGGAAACGGGTAGCCATGCTAAATTTTGCTGCTGAGCTGAAGCACTGGGGAGCAGGTTACAGTGATGGAGTGGGGAGCAGCCCACCACAGGGCTGTCAGTCTGTCTGTGTTTCCTGTCATGCTTGCCCAGGCACATGGAAGTGAACATAAGAGCTAAAACAGCTTTTGGAGGAATAAGGCCTGTGATTCCTGAAGGAATGACAGAATGCTCCAACATTTAAAGCAGAATCCCTCTTATTTGTATGGTCCTGTGAGGAGCAATGTGGCCAGCCCCTTCTCTGGGTGTTGCTCTGCCCACAGTCCTTCACCTTCCTGTGGCATGGGTTTAATAAAGGCCTGCTCCTTCCAAACAGTGGGGAAAGCTGGGTATGCCCTAGGAGCCATTGCTCGCTCTTGGGAGACCAGATTTTATTTCTGCATTGCCTTGTGCTGGTTCATGCACTCACACTCGCATCTAGTTTCTGTAGAAAGTGATTTTTTAACTGTGGCACCCTCTAACCTCGTGGCTGTTTATTTCATGTACTATTCTGAGTAATGGGAAATGGTCTTTTTGGTTCTGTAAAAGCTCTAGGTTTGAGGGAAAAGAGAAAAGGCAATTGTAGAACTGGTCGATTATTGCTGGCACAGTGTAATTAATGTACAAATATTTCCAAAATCAGCAGCTAATGACAGAAATATATGTCCTGTCCTTTTCAGGCAGAAAAGAAATGGAATTATACTTTAAGATACTTTTTGTTTGTTGTGGTCTCTAGGCACCATTGTTGATAACCCACACACATGGGTAAAATATTTTGCACTTTTTGACATTTTATTTTTTCCAGAAGAATTGTCAAGATGAGAAATGGCACAAATGGCTCAAGGAGTATTGACTTTTGCAATCAGTAGCTAGCGAAATTAACCTCTTCCTTCTGTTCTCTTTGCACAGACAATTACAAATTAGATCCAGAAAATACACTCCCAGAGGTGTGTGTTTGGGTTTTAAGAGAACACTGGCATGGGATGGAGGGAAAACATGTTAGCCCAGAGCATTTTACCCCCATTTGTAGGTGGCTCAAAGCTACAAGCCTTAAAAAAATTTAATAGAAGAGGAAAAGAAGAAAAATGTGAGTGGAAAAGTAACACAGGAGAAAACAAGGAGCCGTGGGAACAGCTTAATTAGTACATTTTGCATTCAGTTGTGCAAGAGGTGCTGGGAAAATGCAGAGGGTGGTATATGAGCAGTGAGGATGGAGGAAGAGAAGTGCATGTCAAGCAAGGTAGGTTCTCCCATCCACCAAAATTGTGTCACTGAGCATTTCCAAACACATAGAAAAAGCAGAACAGAAGGGACTCCTAGTGAAGAACCCAAGCTACAGTTACAGTCCTGGGGTTTTTCCATAGCCAGATCCCATCGCGAATGCGGTGGTATTTCTAGGGTGTTTTCTTGACCCACACTTCCGGCCTAATCTCCAACATATTGTCCATGAACAGCCTCATCCCGGAGGCTCTGACTGTCCCTGGAGTGGTGCAGCATCAGGGAGAGGGTGCTCTCTGAGCACCTCAGACACAGAGTTGTTATTTGCATCTGTAGTAAAACCAGTTTCTGCCCCAAAATCCTCACACACACCCTCCCCACCACCCCAGGGAGCCTCAGTACATAAACCTGCATCCCTTGAACTCAGACGCCAAAGAAATGTGAGTAACGAACAACTTTTATTGACCGTAATTGCACTTGAATTAACTAGATGCCTGTGTAGTTGATGGCTCCTGCAGCCTGACATCCCTCCTGCAGCACTGGAAACCTCATTGCTTTGCCTCACAACACTTCCTATGCCAGAAAGCTTCAGAGGGCACAGCTCTCTTGGCATAACTCTAAAATAACTTGGCAAGTAAGCTCCGGAGGCTTAAACTCTTGTCCCAGCTGGGATACATAATGATCTAGCTACCTGCTTCTTTGATCTTCCCTTTGTTCTCTGATTTCCACAGAGCTATCCTTTGTTCACACACCCCCCAAAAAGGGGAGGGAGGGGAGAAATAGAAGGGAAAAACAAAAAAGGGAATAGGATTGGACACACTCCCTGCAATCTGCAGGCAGGGCTGAGATGCAGCCTTGGCTCTGCTCTTTGTGTCCTCAGGGTGGTAGTGCAGCTACTGCTTCCCAGTGCACTGCCTTGCCTGACTGGCAGGGAGGAGGAAGCACATCCTAACATTTAATTTGCTGTTTAGAGGTTTGTTGTACCTACATCCCAGTGTTTAAATGCCATGGATGCATCTGCTTGTGAGCTTTGTTTCCTTAAGCTCTGTCAGGGCTGCTGGGATGAGCCGCAAAGGGACCGATTTTGATTCTGTGCTAGATGAGAGGGTTTGGAGTCAGGGACTGCAAGTCACTGTCAGATCAGCAAGGATTTAGCAAAAATTTCTCCTGCCACTCCATTGCATCCTCAGGAGATGGGGCAGGACTTCTGTGGGCAGCTACATGGGTGAAGAATAAAGAAACAAATATATAGGCAACTTTTACTATGTCCAAAGGTACTAAGATTTTTTTTCTCTGTGTCCAATTAAAGACCAATGCAGTTTATCAGAAATCTTTAAAGAAGCTGCCATTACTGGCTGGATAACTGAGAGTTTTTCATGCAGCACTTTTCAAAAGGCAGAGGTACTTCACACGATTACAGCAGCAGCCGCAAGCAAGAATGAACCACAGCGTAGTTATTGAGGCTGCATCCCTCAATGCTTCTTTTGTCCTTAAATTTCTTTTGTTGGGGTTTATTCACAATGCTGCTGTGCTGCTATTCTGAAAAGTGTGGTATTACAGGAAAAGATAATCGCGTGGTGGGATTTAAGGTGTTGCAGAAGGGAGTGTAGAGTACATGATCCACTTAAAATGACAAGCGTAGCTAAAAGTCACAGAATTTTACAGCGCGCAGACCATAATATACTGCAGGACATCCGTCTTTAGCAGGAGGGGTTCAAATCAGTGGAGCTTTTCAGCCTTCATCTATGAAATCACTTTAGCGTTTGGGTTTTTCATTTGGCTTTCTACTCTATTTGATTGTGGCCATGTTTAAATAATGTCAGAGCGGAAATTGGTTTTATTGGACTTAATTTTGTCCACAGCAAGATGTACGTTGCCTTGAAATATGATGTAATTCCCAAGCAGAACAAGATGGGCTTCTCTTCAAGTCAGACCTCGACTCAGGTGTCCTGGTTTTTAATACACCAGGCTGCAAGGTAGCAGGAAATGGTGGAAATTGCCAGGTGGAAGTGGGTTTAAATGGCAGTAATCTCTACCCTTGCTTCAGGCAGAGAGCTGTAAATTGCTACTCTCTCTTAGCTCTTGCCCTAATGCAGGTTGTTGCTTGGCTTTTGTTTGACGGTATTTCACCTTTAAGTGGACAAAGGTAAAAAAAAATCAGGAAAAGAAAGTTATGTAGCACTAGGGGGAAAAAAAAGTCTGTCCGAACACTTCATAGTGCTGGATGTGACTATTTCTCAGATAGAAAAACTTTCAAAGATGAATGCACACAGATGGAGATACTGGCTGTGAGTGAGGGATGGCTGCAGTCTTTGATTAAATACAGTGGAGTGAAAAAAACCAAAGAAACATGGTGCAAAATCTCCCAAAGCCCTGAAATCATTCGTGGTTCATCCAGCAGCCGTGTTCCAGGTTGGAGCCTCCAAGGCACCACACTGTTATCTTAAAAAACAAAGCAGGAATTTCAGCCGCGTGAGGAACTATTTAAGAAAAAAAAAAAAGAAGGTGTTGCTCACATTTTCAGGTTGTCATGGTTTTTGGAGACTGTGGTATTCACTGCATTCTAGATATCGAATATAGACATATCTAATTTCACCTGGAAGAGTGGTGGGATTTTCTCTTCCTTTTAAAGGGAAGATTTGGTCTGTTTGTTCTTGACCTACAGTTTCCGTGGGGCTGCTTGTTCATCGATGGATTTTGTGTGTGTGCGTACAGAAATGACACCGAGTAAGATCGATAGCGAGTCTGTTGGGCTCTGCTTAATAATGCTGAGGTTTAGCTGGCGTAGGTGTGTAGTAACTCAGTGCACTGAGTGCCCATATCGAAGATAAAGGGTGGCAAGCCAATTTTCAGCTGAGAGTCGCTGCTGTCTCAGCAGGCAGATTCAGCAGTTAGACCGATCTGACAGTGATGCAAGCCCCAGAGCCTGAGTTTTTGGCACAGGGGCTGAAACAGTACCAGTTGGTTCCCACAGAGGTCAGAGCAGATGATTGCCGATGCCTTCTTGCTTTAAAAGTCCTTCTGCAAAGCAGTGCAAGGAGTCTCCGTGTATATTTTTGAGGAGGGATAGTTTATTCAAGTGTGCATACTGTAATGGCTTTGTGCTGGGCTGCATTTTCCTTGCTGGCTTGGTGGGAAATGATATTCTCCCTTTCCTCCTCCTAGCAGTACTTGGGATTTGGTGTATATTGGGTTCAGCTTCAAAGGGATTTTGCATTTCCACATGGGAATAGTTGTCTTATCATAATAACCGTGGCCTCAAAATTTGCCGTTAACTGAAATAAGAAGATTGACTCATAGCTGCACACACACTTTATGAAGATGTTTCTCTTACCCTACACAGTGTTTTTTGGTTTAAAAAATTTATAACTGGAATCCAGGAGAGGCTGTGCAAGTCAGAACATGGTTTGTTCACTCTGTGCTCAATCCCTCCTTGAGCCCAGCACAGTTCGTCACCAATCCAGCTGGATTTGAGCTGCAGGCTATAATGTAGGAAGGGAAATGCACAGCAGGGTGCACATGTCTTACCAGGTGAGAAATGGGAAAGAGGCTGTTCCAACACAGGATTGCAGCTGGGACTGATGCTCCTCCTGCCTTTCTCTAAATAGGTCCTGGTGGTCGCACACCACTTTAAATGTAAAAAAAATTTGAGGCAGAGGTGGAGAGGTAAATATCCATGCATGTTTTCTGGACTGGAGACAGCAAATCCGTTTAATTTTTTGTTCTGCTGAATATTCTTTTTCCCTGCTAAAAGGCACATTTTCTTTTGCCTTTGACACCTGTAGCCAGTGGAAATGGAGAGTAAAAATATCCCTATGATAATTTGGTAGTACTTTGCACCAACTGCGCCATCACTTTGCACAGGCATAAAAATGACTAGATGAGGTACAGAAAATCAGTCTGCAAATCCATTAAAATTGTGGGGTTTTTGCATCTACTGATTTTCCATTGTCTGTATTCATTAACAGAGAGCAAACTGGATGAATTAGTGCTCAGTTCCAGGCAGCTGTTCATCTAACTTCCCCAGGCTGCACATGCTGAGGGTGTTTAGGATATTTTCACTTATAAAGAAATAAAATAAAATAAAAAAAAAATCACCAGCTTCTGTTATCTCTTCTGCTTTCTCTGTAGCCTTCTGAGGCTGGGGAGCCCAAACACTGCTGTGTTTTGTGCTTCCCTGAAGCTGGGCTCTGATGGCATGGCCACCTTCTAACAAAGATTTCATACCAAAGAACGGCTTTTGCGGGTATCCTTCTGTTTCTCTGAATGCTTCCCAGACCTCAGCCACCAACCTCTGTTTTGGGGCTTATATTTTCCATTAAGAACAGCCTGGGAGGTGCTGAGCTCTGCTTGCTATGTTGGTCCTGCTGGAGTGCATAAAGAAATAGCTCTAGGTTGGCAACAGGGGATTTTTGAACTTGGAAGAGCAGTGGGAAAGCTTTGAGCCCACTGTGGCAGCATAGTAAAAGGACTGTAACTTGCATGTGTCACTTACCCAGAGGTAGAAAGGCTTGATTTATTTTATGAGAAATCATCATGCTGTCCTGCATGCGTACTTGGATAGGGACGGCTGTGGATTAGGCAGACTTTGGCAGGAGATCTGTAAATTCACAGCCCGGGGGGAGAGAAGATCTGGGGCAGTGTTGGGGGTGTCCCACTGCCCCAGGCACAGCTGGAGAAAGAGGCCAAAGAACCAGGGAAAAGCCAGCTTGCAATCAAGGACCTGGTGTGAGCTGGAAGGAGGGTGAAAGGAAGCTCTCTGGGATTTCAGAAGGAAGTATTAGCCCTGCTCCTTTGGCCTGACACATGCTGAAGAGCAGAGAGACAAAAGCCCTGCTAACAGAGCCAGGCATTAAGAGGCCATCTTGGGCAGGAGGCTGAGGAGAGGCAGCCAGGAGAGGGGCAGATGCTTGGACCTGCCTGGAACACACAACAGAGTATTTTGGGATACAGATGGCCTGTCAGAGAGAAAGACTGCACAGGTTATTAACACGGCGAGCGGCTTTCTTGGGGAGGGCACTTCTTAAGCTGTTCTTTTTCTCCCTTTCTGTGACTCAATGCCACTGATCACAAGAGGAGAAGAGGGTTATTATAGATATTAGCTATTTAGACACTGGAGATAACTCACAATGCTGAAAACGGAACTTACCTCTGATTAAAATTTAATTGCTCCCAAGCTTCCACTCGTTACTTGCATTAAGTTTCACACCATTGGAAAGTGCTCATCAACCAGTGTTGGATTTAACAGGAATTTGGCAGATGTTAGTGGAGTGCTGGAGGAAGTCCAAACCACAAGATCTGTGGCATATCATATATTTGAAAATTTGTTGGCAGCTGAAAGAAAAATCACAAAACTGGAAATAGCAGGAACTGGACATGGATCTCTTCTCATCAAACAGCCAAAAAGTTGGATCATCACCTCCAGCACCTGGAAGCCAAGCATAGGTCATGAAGTGCTGTCTGCCAGGTGTCTCAGTGAGGTGTAAAAGCAGCAGATATTATATTATTGGCTTTTGGAGTGCTTTATGTGAAGAACATTGGTATCACCATGGAAATCTTCAGAAAAAAAAAGGCCAGTCTGTTCTGAGGCAATTTAGCAAATTAGCTATGTTTTATAAAACTTATGTTTTCATTGCAGATTTTCCTTCTTCTTGAGGACATTTATTCAGAAACAGGGTCCTTGTTCATTAAGAGACTAATTTATTTCTGTTACATATTTCCTTCCTATTGCTCTTTGTCTGTAGCATTGTACCTTCAGCTCTGCTTAGCTTTTTATCACCAGCTTTTTATCTGCTCCTGATGCAAGGAGGGGACAAACGCTAACAAGATTTTAGAAAGCTTGATCCATTTCTCGTAAGTATATAAAAATATCAACTTGTCTGTGTTTAGTATTAGGAAAACCTCAGCAGCTGCAGCACAGTGAGACCTCAGAGGAACAAGATGCCTGTTTTAGACAAACAGGAGCTGAATTTAAGTTTGGAATGATGCAAGTCTTTTTCAAAGAAATTAGTTAGCTGCATTTGAAAAGAAATATAACACACTTCATGATTTATTATTTGTCATGTTTTAATGCATGCAAGTGTCTTGACAGTGGTTGTGACAGGAACTTGTATGGAAAAAAGGAAGTCTCGCCTTAAGTCTTTTGCAATTGAAAGTGTTTGGTGGTGTTTGTGTGAGAGATTAAGTCAGATTCAGCCCTTGTTGGGGCTGAGCTGATAGGCACAGAGATAGACCAGAACTGGTCTTGTGCTAGTGCAGTATTTGATACTTAATATACTATTTCATTTGTTCTCTAGTGTATAGCAAAATGCATTTCATATGCTCTCGTACTCTGTAATGTGGCCTGGGGTTCACAGATCTCTGTTGTTAGGTAAGCACTGCTTGGGAGAGATGCTGGATCCCTCTTAGTCCTGCCTCATCTTTTGGTTTTCATGTGGCTTTTTTTCATCTCCTGGGGAGTTTTTGAGTGAATGAGAGTTTGAAAGTTTGGGTCTCTGGCTGTGAAATGTATTAAATCCATGCATGGCTCTTAAGCATAAGTCTGGGTATAAAAGCTGTGCTGACTTGGGAACTGTGGACTGCCATGCTCTGCACTACCCAATTAACAAGTTTAGTATGTGGTAGTCCATGTCCTTAAGTTATGTATTGTATTAATGCTAATAATTAATACAGTTTTTATTTTAAAAAGGCAAAAGCAAAATGCTTCAGAGTGTCAATCTCAGTTCAGATGCAAAACCCATCAATGCTCCATTTCACGTAGTATTTTTTTGAGATTTATAGCGTATATCCTCTATATTCAGAAATACATGGATAGAAAGTCTATTTCCAGAAATGAAACTTATTCAAAAGCTGATAAGAAAGGAGATTTTACTTTTTTTTTCCGAGCACCAAAGGCAGTCAGTTTGGAACTCGAACAGTGACGTGGGAGGCAGAAGGTACACGTAGGCTAGCGCAGGGCTCTCTGCCAGAGTGGGGAGAAATAGGGCAGCACAGGCTCTCTTTGGGTGTTTCAAAGCAAATCTGAAGCAGATGTTCCTTAGCCCTGAGACACTGTTCTAACCATGAGCACTAATCTAACTTGACCATAATAAAGGCTATCCCTGCTTCTAATTCTGTCCAGCAAATGCAAAGAGACGTATACAGAGGTAGCAAACCATGGGAGGGATTTAAGCCATCTTGAGCTTTTTAAAATTTGATGGGCTAAATCCTCCACTGGGCTCCCTCTGTCACCAAGGAAGAGGAGAACCTTCAGACTGAGATTAGGAAAAGCACCTTGCAAAATTGAGCATTCCTGTAGGTGCATGAAGAGGATGTTTGTGGTTTACTGGAAATAAGAGGTATTTGAGGTGTGATGTAAATACAGCAGTCACTGCTTGCTGATGTGCAGTTAGGATTTCCCAGCAGCCTTGAGTGAATTTGGAGCCTTATTTTTTTAGGGTTCATCTTAGATCTTATCTCCCATGTGCAGCTTCATTAGATTGGACTCTTGAGTCAGTACGGAGCCTGTGATATGAGAAGATGAAACTTGATTTGGAAGTAAGGCTGAGATCCCTAAATAACCTGATACTCAAAAGGCCGGTGTTTGTTTAAGGCAGTGGAGATACTGCTTTCTTAGTGTTTTTTAGAATCAGGTCACTTGTTCAGAGACTAACATTGGGATCCTGTTTATGAAAGTCTTGACCTAAATGTCTAACCCACTGTGTTTGCATTGTTTTTTCCTATGGGAAAAATAATGAAGTGCAGAAGATTAAGAGAAAAGGAAGTCTGAAAAGTCCTGCCTGACCCACTTGTAAGGGCACAGGCAGCACAGGACTGTCTGTACTGAGCACAGCCCATTCCCCTTGCTTCCCCCCCCCCCACCCCACCATTTGGCTCTCAGGGGGACAGTGGTTTCCTAAATATTCGGTGCCCAAGCAATTTTCTTTATTTGGTTAGGACTGTTTCAAAGGGACTAATTTCAAACAACAAAAGCACCTGAACTTGTGCCTGCTTCACAAGCTCCTTCGCTGACCCACGGAGCAGGGGCCCCACAGGGAGCATGCACTTGACTTTCTCCCTTGGCACATCTCTGTCTCAACTTACCGATGTTCTCAGGACAGCATTTGGGTAGCTGTCCCACTTTTCAAAGGTGAAATACTGTTCCACTTCTCTGTAGCTCTTTCCATCCTTGGCCTACAAGCCTGGTAATAAAATGAGCCCTTTTTTTTTTTTTACCTGAAAGCTCTTGGAGGATGCTGTGATACTGTCAGGTGTGTGGTGACGTTTTCTTCCCCAGCACCTTGTGCTACCTTCAACACTGTGGGCCTGGAGTAAATATTCAGCTGCTCCTCCTGCCTCCTAAAGCTTCTGTGCATGAATGCAATAAGGCAAATCCTTATCTGTGTCTCCGACTGGCTGCCCAAATGATGGCTCATGTTTGCAAAATCATTACCCATCATCATTCATGCCATTGCCATTGCCATGTGCCAGCTGCACGCCTGCTGCAGATGGCCTAACCTCGGCCACCAAGGACAGGGGGGACTTAACACATATTTCACTGAGAAAACTGAGGATGCCCTGCAAGGAAGGTTTAAACAGGGCTTTGTTGTGCTCCCATCTTGCTGCGTGACAGAGTGGCAAGGAGAGACATGCAGTGGGGAAACTTTTGCTGATGCAGCTGTTATATTGTCAGCAATTAATTAGAAAGTTTTGTTCAATAAAATGTATTCTGGCCTATGAAGGATGCCCTTGACTTCACCTTGGGTTATTAGAAGACTCAGTGCCTCATAATATACTTTTTTTTTCTAGTATGCTTACTTCTCATTGGAAAAAACAGGTCTTTGCCTGCAGTTCTGACTGAGCACAAATAACTTGTAGAAGGTCAAATCACAAATGTTTTTATGGGTATCAATTTTGAATTTGTCTATTTTTAAAAAATCGTTTTTGAACAATGCCAGTTATAATGAGACAGGTGTTCTGAGTGCAAATCTACTATCACGTCCTTTTTCATGTGCTGTTTGATCAGATGCAGCTAACTCTAATTGTAATTTGTTTTGTGGAGGAGAAAGAAGAATATATACAAATATATCCACACAAACACAGGTAGTTCATCTGGCAGTTCTGGGTGTGGGGAAATGAATCAAGTTTCCACCCTGCAATCAGACTTTAATACTACCCTGCTGATTATGGTTCTCCAAAGGTGGAGAAAGTGGAAATTCAGCAAATATTACCACTGGGATGTAGTACATCAGCCAAAAAGAAGGCTTTTCCCCACCCCACCCCCCNGTTTCTGCAGAAGAAAAGACGTTGATAAATGCTAGAAAATGCCTGGGACGTTAATCTGTGCTCAGTGCTCACATGGGATCCCTTAGTTCTGTCAAACTTTTACCCGGCATGTGAAAAGATTGGTCAGGAGAATCTGAGGTGTGTGCTGCGGATCTGCAGCCCTGAGCAGAAAGGCTCTAGGGGTGCATAGGTGCTCCTAAGGAAAGGCCTTTACAAAAACCCTTGGCTCTAGCAGAGCAGCCGAGCCTCAGCATTCCTGGGGAGTCGAGGTGCAAGACCTGTCTCAAACAGAAGATACTGATCTAATCTGGGTATTTATGGGTATTGTTGGGCAGCCCCAGGGGCAGCACGGGAGTGAATTGGGGGGTGAGTGCCAGTGGCAGGGAGCTCCTGTGCGGTGAAGTCATGGAGCTGCTGCAGGGCTGTTCCATCACTGTCATCTCCTCTGGGCATGCTCACTGCAGGGCTAGCAGGGAGTGATTTCCCATTCCTCACAGCTAATTTTTCCTGTCTCCAATAGGATAATCCCAAGTGGTAACATCCTGCATCTGCAAGGTACCCTTTATCCCAAGATGATCTTAAAATAAGTTCTAAGTGAGAGCTGAAGGTGCCACCCCACACTGCACGTCCTACCCACTGGACACTGCAAGTCCCCCCACAGGAGGGGGCTCACTGGGGTAGCGTCAGATGTCAAGTCAAGGAGATCTCCAAAATGGTTGGCCTTGAGAGAATCTTTCATTTTGGAGTTAAGGGAACAGAGAGCTGAGAAGCGAGTGTGAGACTGAGGAAAGCTCCATGTTGGGATGTGTTTGCAGTAGAGGCTTTTCTGGGAAAGGAAAGCAAATGGAAAACAACGGAGACATAAAACTGGAAGGAGCAGCTTGTTACCCCAGGGGCAGATGTCAAAGTGGTTTGTAGGCAACGACAAGTGAGACAGGCAGGGGTTAGTTTTGGAACTGTCCCGGGGTGAGGAAAAGGGCTAAAAATAGAGATTTAAGATCCCTTTTAGTGGAGGTGAGCCAGCAGTGTGCCCAGAGAGCTGTAATGCAGGTTCCACATGAATGAGATTTTATTCGATGTACAGGAAGAGAAATCTGGATAAGAGGGAGATTGGGGGTTTTCTGAATGTGAGGCTGAATTTCCAAGCAGGGATCCCATCACCTGCAAGGGCTTGGCTTTGCCAGTGCTATGTTGCTGTTGGCTGATAAAGGAAATATCACACTGCATTCACCACTTGGAGGATCCCTGCAAAGAAATTGTCTCCAAAGGAAAAATATTCAGTAACACTGACTTAATTCATGTTGCTTTCATCCAGTCAGGCTCGGTTTTAAGATTTAGATACTATCAAAAAGGAAAAAGCAACCTGGAAAGACCCGGCAGTTAATATAAATTATAGGGGGAAGGAATTTTTAAGTCAGGTTGGTCCCTGCATTTGGCTTCTTTTTCATTTTACACCCATTGCATCTGCTTTCCCTTTTTCTTCATATCTCTCCCATCTCATCAAACATACTCTCAGGCTGGCCTGGGTCAGTTCTGTCATGGGTTTATTTTTCATTTAGGCTGACACCACAATGTGGACTTGCCTCAGCTTGACAGAAATGGACAGATAATATTGTGTTATGTTGCAATTGGAGTCCTGCATGCTTCAGCTGGCAAACAGATTGTTAAACATCCTTGAACAATATTTGCTTTGCATGCAAGAGAGAAAATAAATTGAATATCTGCTTTTAGTTTCAGTCCCTTCCTTATGTGTTTTACTTGGTTTTCTTTGCACACACTTAAAATTTCCTTTCTGTTAGAACATATCCAGCCTGTGTTGCGTAGTGAGAGTTGAAATGCAGTGACTGCTTGCTCTTTTTTAAAAGCTGGCTAGATCTAGACCTGACTGGTCTTATTTCTACCCATTTCCCTCAGAGGTGGTAAATGGCAGTGGATAGTAGCTCCTCTTGGAACCAAACATCCCTATCCTCACATAAACCAGCAGCTGCCAGTGGATGAAAGCCATCTGTGGCAAATAAGTGTCAGGTCAGAGTGCCCTGGTAGGTAGCAGTGTCTCCAGGCTGCTCTTGGAGATGCTCTTGAGTCTTGAGTACAGGATGCACATTGTTGTTATTGAAGACAAAAGCTTGGCCAGGAAGCACAATTCACATTGCTGTCCCTGGACCTGAAATGATTCATGCTGCTAAAATAAAGTTGCATCTCCCTTAGTTACAACTCACTGGAGTCTGTTTGACCAGGCATCTTGGTCTCTATGAGATTTCTCTGTGCTCTGCTCTGAAAAAAAGCTGCAGACAGAGAGAGTTTAACTGAATCAGTGATGCTGTTTTAGCTCAAATATGATGTTTAATAAGGGAAAATAACAGCTTAATTTGGAAAGGCATCTTGTAGGCCAGGGGGACTGACCTTGTAGGAGTGACTGCTGCCAAGAGGATTAGGGAGTTGTATGTTGCACTCAAAAATGTACCGTGGACATGCTGAGCTTGGCAAAGAAGATGTGAAGAGTGGTCCCTCAAGCCCAATACCTTGTCTGAGCTTCAGGCTTTGCAGAAAGAGATTCCTCATGGAATAACCTGGATCGAAAGAAGGGCTCGTTCTTTTGCATTAGCAAATAATTTCCTCATACAATAACACGGGAGGATCAAAGCCTTCCCTGTCCACCTCTTGTTTTACTGTAATCCTTGGCACATCTCAGCACTTCCCAGGAGTGTGTTGTGGACTGTGATGAATGATGTCCTCTGCAGGAGGAGAAGGAAATAAGGACATCGGGTTGGCTGCTTGGGGTGGAGATTTCCCCTGCCTCTCCCCATTACTCTGTTCTTAGCATCTGTGCTGCAGCTCCGGATTTTCTGGTTATCCAAGGAAAGTCTTAAGCCTTCCTCAGCACCAACTGAACACCTCAAGGGCGGGTGAGTGAGCAAGTAGCTGAGATGTTTGCAGTTTCTTTTGTAGCCTGGCGATTTGCAGTAACAGACACTGAGTTTTTCAGGGCACAACGTCAGAAGTTGCATGCTGATGGATGGCAGTTTTCAGCTGAGGCTCAGGCGTGGAGGTGTTGATACCACGAAGGCAATGGCATTGCACCAACCTGTAGGCTCCTGCATCTCCAAAGAGCACCTGAGGTCACGGACGAATTGAATGGCTTTTGATGCCACCTTTTATTGTCTATAGACTGGCTGACTCAGATTCCTAAATCAAATCTCTCCCTTTTTCTTCGAGCAAAGTTGCATTTCTCTCTGCCTTGGAACAAACTCTGTGACAGCTGAACAGAGTGGATGAGCTGCTTGCCACTGCAGTGCCTACACTTGGAATTTGTATTTTGCTGAGCATCTCCAGGTTGAATGCCATGCCAATGAATGCCATGTCTCTGCTCTGTGGTCAGCCAGGCTCTAGCCTCTAAAAAAAAACCCCAGCAAAATGTGTCTAGTATTTATTTGAAGGTTTAAGCATTTCTTGTCTTGCTTAGTGCTGACCATGAAGGTCTATCACAGGTCACCTTCTTCCCCACTTCCCATCTTGAGCCTGACCACCACACTAGAAAGTCTGTTTTTTCCTTCAATTCCAAATGAGTTCAGTGTTATGCTCTGTTTTTTTCAGTATTATTGGCATGACAGATCTCCGCTCATTATAAATTATTCTGTCTGCTTCAGCTGCATGCTTTTTCTCATTTATATTTAAGATAATGGAAGAAGAGTTGTTTTTGATGACATAAGTGAGCTAGACTTTTGGTTAGTATTATTATAAAATGAGAGTTCTGGCTGGATAATGTAAAATATTAGGGCTTTTGAGTTTTTTAGTACCTGTGAAGCACTGCAATGACTAGAAAAACTAATATACTTCTTCCCTGCAAACTGATGAAACTTCTTGATGCATGCATGGAATGTGAAAGGCTCAGGGCTAATAACATTACAGGTCTCAACACGTGTACTAAGTGGTCTGCTGTAAAAATTTGCAAAAGAAAAACATTTGAACCTATTTGATACCAAAGAGAGGGAGAACTAATAATCAGTGTAGATTGGTGCATTTATTTTATGTTACCTGTGAGAGCTGTAAAATGAGGTTTAGGCTGTGTGCTAGAAGCATATAGCAGCTCTTTAGCTGTGCACTGTAGCAGTAGTTTTATCCTGGATTGAAAGTAACATCTGTAAGTATATATGCATCTCTGTTGTATTTCAGAACTGGATACACAGTGCTTGACTACTTTTTTTGCCTCCTGTTTTTCTGTTACGATTTTGAATCATACAGTCCCATGGAGATGCATTCACATTTAGTAAAGTCTGTATGTCTGTGTTTATCTATAAAACAAATGTAGCTCTTTAGCAGTTATGTCTTTTAAGACATGTGCATTGGACCAGGTCAGATTTTCTCTTGTCTCTCCTCTCTCTCCTCTTTTCTTCACGTATTGAATATGTGTATCTTTTTTTTCTTCCCTATGAGAGACATGACTCTTTCGTTCAAAGTGTCAAATTTATGCTTTGCAGTGACATCAGGTACTCCATTTTTTGGATGTATATATTATAAAAAGGTACCAAGATGACACAGCTTAAAAAACTCCAAAGGATACAGTTTGCTTTTTTCATTTCTGTGTCATCCTATTTGATTTGTATTTTTTTTTTACCAGTTCCCAACTTCCTCAGATTGTGCTGTTGCTTGTGAGGATCTGCAATGCTTTTGTTGGTAGCCCAAGTGGATCAGGTGCAGTTTAGGCTTCCAGGCCAAGAGTCCATTATGGAAAATCCCTAGTCTGGCACAGTAGCACCTGGACATTCTTCTGTGCATTTGGTGCCTCTGGTTTGGGCCAGTAATTCCCGTGGGCATGAAAACTTTAGCACCTGACTGCATGTAAAACCACATGCCAAACCTGGACAAGCAGGCGTACAGTTTTGACCTAAAATAATTGCTTTTCAGCACTCCTATTCACTTTCTTGTAAGTTTTTTATGTCTTTCTCTTTTGTGGGCCCAATTCGAAGTCCTAAAAGGTCAATGGGTATATTCTTTGGCATCACACAAAAAAAACATCCTTACCTTGCAATGTGCTTAATGCCAATCTTGTTAATGGATAGTCTGAGCTATCCATTAACAAGAATAATCTGAAAGCTGACAGATGCAAAGCTACGAATCAGTGCTGAAAGTTTTGTCACCCTGGGATTGTGTATTGTCATCTTGTCATCAACCCCTCGGGTAAGAGTCTGAAACTACATCTTGACCAAAACTGACTGCATGAGAGCTGGTAGCCCTTAATGGTTCAGAGATGAAAATATTAGGTAAAACCTCCTTTTCTGATGTTTTGGATGCTGTTCCTGCTGTGACTTTTCAAATGAGATGACTGGCCATGGCAATGCCTCCAGCTCTGGAGCCTTCAGGGTGAAGATCTTTGAGATGCTAAGAATATGAATGAATATTCACCATTGCTGCCAGCACCCCAGTGACCTGACTCAAATGAAAAATTAGCCTCTGGGATGTGAGTGAGAGCTACTTGCATGCCAGGCGTTTTAGGATAACACCATGGACTTGATGGTGCACCAAGCTGCCTGTGTCCAGTACTGAAGCCTGTTATGAAAATGGGAGATCCTTGAAAGTGCTGCCCAGTTCATTTCACCTTAAACCACCCTCTATATTGCACAGTTTGTTTATTTGCTGTAAGTCTGCTTTGCTGAAGTAAATGTGTTTTTCATAATATTAATGGTGCTCTCATTGTTGGAGCCCTCCGCAGAAGTCAGATATCTATAAAACAAATTTAGACGCCAGTCCCGTAGTTAAGCATTGTTTAGGCAGATCCCTGAGCCAACATGAATACAGCTATTAGAATTGAGCTTTACAATATATTGATGTTTCTACATAAGTAATAAAGAGTTTAGAAAGGGAGCTGAGCAGCATTTTATGCTTATTTCAGGGAAACTGCTTTATTTCTGAAAGTAGCTGAATATTGATATTTTTACAAGGGAGTTTTGTCAGCTTCTTAGGATTGGTTTATGTGAAATATATTTTTTTAGCATAGGCTTGCTTCTTCTCTTCCTCCTTTCCATCTGTGTCTCCAGGGGCAGAAAGCAAACCACTGGCAAGTTTGGGGAGAGGATTGAACTAACCTGAGGTCCAAACCAAGATATAGCCAAGAGGCTGAAGCTGTGCCTGCCCTCTGATTTTCAGGAGGGGTCTTGACAGCACATCCATACCAAGGTGCACTAGGACATGCTCAAAGGATGAGAAGAGACAGCCTTTCTCAGTGTTTTGTATTTCTGATGGTTTCAGTGGTCAGTTCTTTCCACAGTTCAGGCTGATTTCCTCATAGAAACAAGAGTAAATGGAACAAATAAGTGAAACAGAAGCCAATGCAGTCAGAGATTGAGTGGAGCAAATGCCGTGTAGAGAGGAAGCACCTTTGGTGGCTTTGGAGAAGGATTTGGGGATTTCAAAACAGCGTTGAAATAGCTAGTGGGTAGCAAGAGGAGAAAATCGATGGGTTCAGTGGAAGACAAAAGGTGAGGTTTTGCTGGCAGGTTTATCATTCCTGTTGCTCCAGAGTATGGGTGGAACATGTACTGTACAGACAGCAGGGCCTGCTGTCAGGTCTCCAGTTCTTGCCTGGGAATGCAGTATGACCTGCATGCTAATGAAGTCAGTCCTAGCATGGAAAGGGTGTAAGCAACTGTAACTCCACCTTTGATATTTTATGGTTTATTCCTTCTCCTCTCTTTGATTTCAGCTGACCAGCCCACCCACAGAATGTGTTTACACCTAAAACACCAGGCATTGGGGCTGGTTTGGAAGCCCTGTACTAAATGTGGGAGGCACCTCCAATCCCGAGCCTTGGAGCAGCTGGGATTAAGGGACAGTGATGGAAAGGGAGACGTATTGTAAGTGCAAAAAGCAGCCTTTGTGATTTTAATCTGCCAAACTGGTCAGGAGGAGATGGGGCCAGGAAACTTTTTGATCCCCCTCCCCGACACCTCTTGCACACATGTGCTGTGGGGCCAGGAAGATGATTTCTTGTAGTTCCAGTGGATTGTCTCCTTTGGCTCGATTGTACTGTGCCCTTTTCCTCACGATAACAGCATAACACAATAAGGTTTTAAATATTAATACGGAGATCACAGGAGTGTAGCTTGGAAGCACAGAATACTGAGAATTGAAAAGTCTAATCTGTCCTTTTTGAAAGCTGTCCAATTTCTTTTTTATTTACAGCATTTGAACCATTTCACAAATTGGAAAGCAACTAACCAGCCATTTCACAGGCAGATTATGATATGTTTAAGAAAGTCCAAGGCATTTATCTGAATGCAATTGGCCATCTTGCTGACTAACATCTAGATTGGAGATATTACACACACAGTTGAACAGAGACCATTTGAAGATGATAGTTTTCTCTTATTAAAGTTGTGTTTGTAGCTTGCAACTGAAGAAATGTTTTGTGAAGTGGTATAAGCTGACTGCCTCTGGCTCGGCGAAGGACTCGTCACATTGATTGGGTAGATGAGAAAATGCTGGGGTGTGAACAGTCGCTTCACGATTCCTGCACTCAATTCCATTCTTTGCAAATGCAGAGGTGGAGAACTGCTGGAGAGAGACTGGCTCCATCTGGCACTGCCTCTGCACAGTGCATGCAAGTTGTTCAATTAAAGATTCAGAAGTGCAGGCAAAAGGTAGGAAACACACATTAGATGAAGCTACATCCGTTGCCATACGGATGAAAAAAATTGGGTTTCCCTCTTATCAGCTGCACATGTGCTTGTTCTGCATAAAAACTAAAAGGTATGTTTCAGCTTGCATGGATAGAGCATACGTGCTTTAATTAATTAAAAGATAAAAAACCCACAAAACCACAAAAAACCTGGCAATCCCAGCCTCCAGTAAATCTCTTAAAGCTCTGAGTGTGTAGTGCTCACGTGTCTGCACTCTAATGCGGTCTGAATGAAAAACTGACAGCACCTGTTACTGAAATCAAAAGTGATTTCTCTAACAATGGGATACTGGGGAATTCCTTCCAGGCTTCTCTTTAATAGAGTTTGAAGGATTCAGCTTGGAAGACAGTGCATAAGATCTGCACCACTGGCTCTGATGGATGTGAATCATGCCAAGGGACAGTGATTGTTTCGGAGGTTAGAAGTTCACTCCATGCATTCAGAAATAATATGCAGCTGGTATGTCCTTAAAAAAAATTTGTATGCTTTCTTTTTCCCCCATGTGAAACCACATGTGGATTGGAAAAAAAAAATCAGATTTTATACATTCAAATCCAGAAATTCAAAGTAACTGCAACCACATCTGACAGTATTTTTGAGAACTAGAGCAAATTAAACTAGATTGCCTAAAAATAGCCCTTATCTGAACTCTAAAAACTACTAGATTTGTCCATTTATAATAAATCCTGATCTACTGTCTATTAGATCATCTCTTCTGTAATCTTTTCCTATGAGCATCGTTCATCTGCATTTCTAAAAGCATTACAACATGATGTTGAAAGAAATGCTTAATTTTTTTTTTTTTTTT